>JAKVIS010000952.1:0-44699 GCA_033119425.1 Bufotes viridis
TAGGAATTGATCGGCTCGATGAGCCGCACAAAATGACACCAAGTTTGGGTCAAACTGACCTACGGTTGGACAATCGCCAACGTTCCTTGGTTAAAATTGCGAAACGCAGCTTGATGCCGCCCCTAAAAAGCACGTGTAGCCATAACGCCGCTGCTTCACTTTGACGCTTAGACACTTAGTTTTCAAAAACCAAACTAAAAATGAGCATTAGTCGCTCCCCCGGGGAATTTTGATTGTGGATTATGACCACCAGTGTTACCAGAAAATGACGTTACCCAAGCATGACCCTCCATACGAAATTTTATGCGCCAAATTATCTAAAAGTGCCTAAAAACTGTTCCTGCGCACTTAAGAAAAAACGCCACTTCGGCGCCCGGAACTCGACGAGAAGCTGTCTTGGATCGTCCACCAAGGAAGAGAGGATTTTACTCTCTAAGGTATAGCAATCTGTGATCCAGAGAGGAAACTTGTTTCAACGTAATTGCTCTGGTAGACAGCAGTAGTGCGGGTGCAGTATAGAGGCAAAGGGAGTCCAGGTAGTGCAGCAAACAGTGTTTTATTTCACACTTGCACAAACAAAACTCAAAACAGTCACTTAGGTTTACTTCACACACACAGCAAAAACTTGAGGCAAAACAAAAGTCCAACACGGGATCAAATCACCTGTGTGGTTTAGGTGCGTGTTCGCACCTGGCTGTCAGCCCAGCCGCAGGAAAGTCCAACCTCAGGCTTCCAGGCAGACTGCACGCCTCTTTGCAAGCTCTTGCTTCCAGCCCTGAGAGCTCCACAGAACACCAGCAGTTTCCAGGTTAATCAGCTCCCCACCTGCTGAGGTGGCGGCCTTTTAAAGGCCCGGAAAAAGTCCGGCCTGGACCGTGGGGAATAGGCACCCGCCCAACTCTTTGCCTACTCCCAGTAAGAGCCGGCCCGGATTGGCTTTGCAGCCATACTAAGTATAAAGGTGTCAACAGCTACTGCTGTTAACACATAAATTCGGCTCTTACCTCACCGAGGCCAGGAACCTCGGTGACACGTATCTGCCATCCATGACGGCACCCCTGCACTTACCACAATATATACTACACAATAAGCCCGTTAGAATAACGGCCACTAAAACAGAAGTGCATAAACATTAGTAGGAACTGTCTATCTTAAATGGCAAGGGAACTTGACCACATTGGCTTTTTGCCCACACTGGTCTGCTCTCAGTTTCCATATCGGGCACATCGAGTCTGTAGAAGAACACTGCGGTAACGCAGCCTGCCCGCCCTGTGTTGATTCCTCCAAGCCAGAGGGTAGCAGGACTGTCGGGGTTTAGCAGCGGCTCTCTCATCCTCCTTTTGTCTGTGAGGAGGCATGGTTAACGCCGCTCGCCCCACCCATACATGATCAGCGCCGCACACACGCTGGTCTCCAGCCATCGGCCGCACTCCAGCCGTCCTCTGCCCATCTGAGCACAGAAACCAGTGAGGAGCCAGCTTACCTCGGCCCAGGTGTGGAAGTTTCCCTGGCTCTGCCGCCAGGATGAGTTCCCTCCCTTGGTGATGACTCACAGTCCCCGGCTGCTGGCGGTGTCCTCGTCGGCTGCCTCCAGTGCGCAGTCCGGATTATCGCTCGCAGGTTAGGCTGCTGAATAAGCCTTAGCTGCGAGGCTTGGCTACACACAGGGGTTATGTCACACAGCCCGGGGCAGACTTCACCAGGAAGGGGCTGACAGGCACCGGGAGGACTAACACTGTCATCCATTGTGCTGCACACAGGCTGCTTGGTTCCTCCCGAAAATAGGACTTCTTGTCCTCCGGTGTCTCAGGTTTGTGAGTGTTCCGGTTTTAAATATGTAGAGATAAAATTGGGAGAGTTTGCTATAAAAGATATATAGACGATTTGTTCATCATCTGGGATGGAGATGAGAAATCAGCACTTGGTTTCTGTAACAGCCTCAACCTCACAGACTGGAATATCTGTGGCTGGTGTTCTCTGCAACTGAGAGTGCCCGGAGTAGTGTTGGAGCGAACAGTTCGAGCATCGTTCGGGGTTCGTACCGAATTTTGGGGTGTCCGGGACACGGACCCGAACCCGGACATTTTCAAAAAAGTTCGGGTCCGTTGTTCGGCGATTTCTTCCCGCTTTCTGAAGGGCTGCACAGCAGCCAATCAGCTAGCGTTTTACTTCTTGCCTAAGGCCCATCACAGCCATGCCTACTAATGGCATGGCTGTGATTAGCAAGTTCAGCATGTGACCCAGCCTCTATTTAAGCTGGAGTCACGTGGCGCCGCACGTCACACTGCTCTGATTAGTGTAGGGAGAGGGGCGCAGCTTCTATCAGGGCGAGATTAGGCAGGTTAAAGTCAGCAACAGCACCCAATGAACGGATCGATCTACAGCTGTGAATGATTGAACTTCTGCTAGTTACTTGCTCGCTAGTTTTTAGGCTGCACAGAGCGTTTTTCTGTCACTTATTTTCTAGGTTGATCGGCGGCCATTTTGTGACTTGTGGTGCACCAGAACAAGCTGCCACCAAGTCCATCAATCCATCAATACTAGTTTTTTTGCTATATCCTACATCAGGGGCTTGGCTGTGCTAATTGTCACCCCTAGAAACTCAGGACAGCAATTTCTATATTTTATTAAGGGGTTAAATACAATTGCCCAAATACCAATCCCCTAAATCTGGTGTTCCAGCTTTGGCTAGACAAGTATAATACTGTCTGCTGTCTGGCAAAGGATAGATTATTTTTGTGGTGAAATTCAATTGCCAAAATAGCAACACCATAAATCAGTGGTTTCAGCTGTGGCTGGCAAAATAGAATAGTGTCCGCCAAAACATATATTTTGTTCTGGGGTGAAATTAATCTGCCAAAATAACAATACCCTGAATCTGGTGTACCAGCTGTTTGCAGGCCAATTGTAAATCTGTCCATAAGGCCCCATGCACGCGACCGTTGTTTGTTTCGCGTCCGTTCGCTGTTTTTTCACGGATAGGATGCTTCCCCCATTCATTTCAATGGGTCCGTCAAAAAATGCGGATGGTCAACCGTTTTTGTTCCGCATCCGTGATCCGTGTTTTCATTCCGTCAAAAAAATAGTGCATGTCCTATTTTTTTCACGTTTGCGAGACAAGGATAGGCATTTTACAATGGATCTGCCATAAAAATCGGATCCGTCAAAAAACGGTCCGTCATCCGTTTTTTGACGGACGTAAATTCTAAGGAGGATCGGACGCGGAGGCAGGCAACGGTCGTGGTGCATGTAGCCTAAAGGATACCTTTTCATCCAGGGCCTAAATACTAGCCCTAAGAAGAGATATTCCGCTAAATTAGTGGTTACTGCTGTGCCTGGATTAGTGTAATACGCTACATAAACAAATATGCAGATAGTGTTAGGTGCCTGTAAAAAAGGCCTGAATTTGAAATCAATACATTGGGGGGGGCTTGTTCCTGCACCTAGAAGCTCTGTTTACCCACCTTTGTTGCCTCCATCCAAGTCCTGATTGACAGGGCCAGGCAGCGCTCGCATCGTCTGCCAGCCCCTGTGCTCTGGGAAATCTCATGCGGTTCAGAATTCTGCGGAGGCGCGGGTGAGGAAGCTGGCAGCCAGCGAGCATCTTTCCCTCACCGCGCCTGTGCAGAATACTGAGCCGCGCGGATTTCCCCCCAGAACACTGGGGCTGGCAGGCGGATGTGAGCGACTGAGCCTCTAGGTGCAGCAACAACCCCCTCCCTGCTCCTATAGACTAATTACCATATTATAAAAGTAAGTTTTCTGGCGTAACGGGGGCATAGATAAAAAAGTAGGAATAGGCTAGTTAGGGTCTGCGGACATTAGCTCATCGCTAATGTCACCTAGCTTAATAGGGTAAAATCTGGTGACAGAAACGCCTTTAATACCAGACACTTCAACTCTGAAGTTCATTCAATCAAGGTCTAGGCAGTGGCCAAAGGGGTCACGTAGCTACGTTTTTAAAGGTTATTTTCTAGAGGCAATAACATAGAACAACACAGCGGTACTTAGGGGAGAAGGGAAGGGGAGGAATTATTTTATTTTTTTAGAGGGAAGGGGGGTTATGAGGTAAAAGAAGAGGAAAGTTTGGGGGAATTTCTTTCGATGCTGACAGTTCTCTGACTTCGTGCTCGTCATTTCGCCGGTATACTGGCTCTTTGTCCAGAGGACCTTTTGAGTGGATTTTTTCCTCCAGAATATGCAGATGCTGAAAGAAAAAAGGATCAGAGATTTGATATCAATCTTTATTATTTAGTGCAGATTTACTATTCCTCCACTATTCCATGGGCGCCACATTACTCATGGCTTTAGATGCTTTTCTGCTCCTCCCAAGACACTTTGTAAAGAGTCTAGAGAAGGGGCCGAGGCTAGGTAGATGTATTAAAGACCCCAGAGATAAGAATGGAGGGCACCAGCTTTTTTGTGCAAAATAATGCCAAAAGTAAGTTAACCTTGAGCTGGTGTAAAGTAGAGAAACGGACCTAATGTCACGCATGTTGGCGCATGTTGGCGCATCTTGTGACTGCCTGGACTACGTTTACGCTGTGTAAATATTAAGCAGCATTAATAGATGTGGTCTATAGAGTAACTTATAAATGTTACCTATAATAGGCCAGCAGTCATCATGATGGTGACGGAGCCGGCCACAGATGTTCCTGTGAGGGGGCTATTGCTCTTACGTAGTCCCTCAAGAAGCGGCGGCTCAGGCGCTGTGATGTCAAGCACGTCAGGAAGTACAGGGTGCGGCTGGTGTTTTTCTGCCGCCTGGTTCCCATCCTTTCAGAACTAAATGAGAAAGAATGAGATGAATAGTTCATACCATGAAGACAGTGACCATGACATGGTGGAGTATCTAAAAGAGAGGAAATCACATTCTACATGGAATTTATCAGAATCATCTCTTTCATGGCTCATAATTACTTCCCGCCACAATCAGTAAGATCAGTGCGTGCGCCAAATGTATACCTACTGTACGGAGCAATGGAGAGGCTGCAGAGCTGACAGGAGCACCACGGTCTCTATATACAGCTGATCAGCAGGGGTGCCCACCCCCACCACCCTAATACTGATGGCCTATCCTACGGAAAAACCATCAATATTACTATTCGGACAAACTCTTCAATTATATTGAAATACTTACATTCACCTTAGACTCATATGGTGCGAATCTACTACTGGTCTATAGAGACTACAGTGTGAATGGGGGCCACCCTCATTTATAAGGACCCCGTCACAGTGAAGAAGCAGTGCAGGTTATAGAGCAGGAGGAGCTGAGCAGACTGGTCTATAGCTTTATGGGAATAGGTTCAGTAGAACTTGTACTTAACCATTTCTAGCCCTGCTCTTCCTATATGTAGAAGTCCGGTGGGTGGTCTTACCAGCGATTGTTAGCCTTCCATACATACTGTAAGTGTACATAAAGAGGTAACTTCCAGTCACTGATAGGACCGCCCACTGGACTCCTAAGTGTAGAAAGATTAGGAATGTAAATGGATCAATTACAAGCACCGCTTATCAATCTGCTCAGCTCCTCCTGCTCTATAACAGGCTGCCTGCAGATTACCCTGAATTGTCATGCTGACAGGTTCCTTCAAGACTCCAACCAAACCCTCATCCCCACATTGATATAGAAGAGCATAGATCAGAAAATGTGATGTACTAGTAAAATGTCATTTACCATGTCTTAGATCGCTAGGATTTCTGCATTGGGTCCTCTGTGCCCCTCGTCACCAGAAGAATCCTGGGCGTGGTGGAAGAGATTAGCTGTGGGGTGCACTAGATGACCCAGCCACGGGGCGGTGAAAAGGCGCGGGAGTCATTGGGACATCTTCTTCAGATGATATTTTCTCGCCCACTAGCCCATACAGTTGGAGATGACAGGGCTGGAAGATGGTTCTGGACTAAAAGAAAAAAGCACAAAAAATGATTATTAGGAAGAAGACGACAATGTATTCTCCTCTACAGCGTTAGATTTCCAGATTAGTTATATTACCGCCAGATGTTATCTCCCGCGCCAACCACCAGAATATTCGTTTCCACGTAGATCTATGATCTCAAATGATCCCTCCGTTTCACGGACATTGGGTCCTTTTATCCATTCCATGATTGTAATGAGATTGGCAAGAAAGCCGGCGGCACCGACTATAAATGACACCAAATCTCCAAGGAAGGAAAGGAGCCTGGACCAATCGATGTTTATCTGCAACAAGGAAGGGAATCGCTGTTAAAGTGATGTTGAGGATCTTATAAGGGGTAACATTATTGGGGATATTGGGGGTAATAGTATAAGGGGATATTGGGGGTAATAGTATTTACAGTTCACAATAACAATCAGGTCCCCTGTGCAGGAAAAGTGTGTGTACCCCTATATATGTCATAGCCAGTTCTTTCCACCTGATCACCATAGATCTCCTCCGTAGCAAGTCCTTTAGGGGCAGAGCTACAGGGAAGAGCACATGGTGACGTAGGTCTGGGCCTGTACACAGTCTCTATTAGGCCTCTGGAGCCTAAATGTCCATATCATGTCTGATATCGGCATAACCCTTGTAAGCAGCAGGGACTGAATTGTCAGGGACTGTTTCTAATTTTTATAGACAATCCTTCCAAATATTGGTGGTCCCAGGTGGAGAATGGCTCATACGTATATAAGCCACCCCCATACCCCCGTTTATTTTTGAGCCATGGGTTTAAATGCCCAAAATTTATCAAAATGAATGTTGGTAACTATGCAATAGTGTGAATATTAGGAATATGTAACATGTGGATTCAGAAGGATAAATCCCCCCCATAACAAGAATGATTCTTCTCTGAATATCACACTCACAAAGGAGGTTTTCTTTTTAAGGAGGTGAATGAAAGCCACACAAGGTGACTCGGGTGGATCAGGTGGTAATGGAGCAATCTGAAAGAAAATAGAAGGAAATGATGAGTCTGAGGAAGGTGGATTTAAGGTGGTGGTGACGCTGTATTCGCAAATCCTCCATATGGACATTCCCAGGGGTCACAATGGCCAAGAATGTTAAGGTGATTGGATTCTGAAAGGGGAAAACTCTAGGAAAACCATTCACTTAAGGATACATTGAGTTATGAAAGACAATAACCAAAGGTTTTATTTCTATCTGTTTTCTTAATTTTACATTTGGGATCTTTTTAATCATTACATGGTGATTGCGTTTGTCCTAATTCTCTTCATTCCTGTAAGATTCTTGGCTTTGGGTGGGAAATTCTATGTCATAAATTCAGTCTAGTATAAAGTAAAATACTCCAGAAGTGTCTACTTACTCCGAAGATATTCTCCTCGACCCACCCAAGGATCTTCTCGACCCGAGACGGTTCCTCCTTTGCTGGGACAGGTCTTTCTATAAAAATCTGAAAAAGAAGATTGTGAATGAGCCTTAACAATCTGCTCGCCCCTCATCCTCTCATTAACTCTTGGATGGAGCCACGACTACAGATGCGACCACCGGGGAAATGGGAGAGTTATGGAGAGAAGTTACAGAACTTAGGGAACATGTCTGTGTAATATTGGTAGTAAATAGTTACTCACCCCAATCACCGTCTCCTGTATGTCTGCACAGCAGTCCCAAAACAGGGCAAAGCCTTCTTTGGGGGGCGGAACAGCCGGTGGAACGACCTACAATAAAAAGGGCATAAAAAGGGCAGTAATGGGTGTCAGTGGTCACTGCTTTCCTGAAGTAGTGATGGATTTGACCATTATGCAGATAACACAATGGTATGGGGCCTCAGAGATGGGGAGGTGGGGGTGCTTCCTCCTGGCAGCTGGCACCGCCATCTATTATAACTACATCTATGTCGTTAGGCCATGGATTCAGTTGAATACAGCGGCGAAACAGGACGCTGTGATTTCCACCATTCACCCTGCGAATGACAGTCTGGTGCTGGCAGGTACGATAAAGTGACTTCATCTCAACTTCTGCGTCTGGCCACCAGACAGACCAGAGCAGATCGCCAGTGACTGATCGGTCCCATTCGTCCTGGGGAACTGGGTTAAAGAGGACCTTTCACCACTCCTGACATTCCTGGTTTAATAGCTTCATGCATTCCCCATGTAAAAACAATTCTGGAGCATCTATTCTAATGGCTCTATGTTGTGCCATTCCTTTATTATTCCTACTAGAAGTTAAGAATGAATTGCCATTAGCCTTCAGTAAGGGTACAGAGGGGGTAACCAGTTGGGGGAGGGTGAACCTGCACAGTCTGAACATGGCAGCACTGATTGGATAGAGTGAGTCTGTGCAGGTACCCCCTCTGTACCCTTACTGAAGACTAATAGCAATTCAATTATAACTTCTGGTAGAAAGAATAGAGGAATGGCGCAACATACAGACATTAGAATAGCTGCTCCAGAGCTGTTATCACATGGGGAATTCATGGAGCTATTAAACCAGGCATGTCAGGAGCAGTGAAAGGTCCTCTTTAGGTGAGTGTTCACCCACAGGCAGAATATTTAGCTGGGGGCACATAAAGGGGCATTATTCTGGGTTGGGGGCACATAAGAAGACATGATGCAGTGTGAGGGAGTACGTAGGGGGCATTATACTGTGTGGGGAGAAGGTAAGAGATCATTGTGTTAGCAGTGTGATGGGCAGGGGCGGGCTGGTACGGGGGCAGGGAGGCAATTGCCCCCAGGCCGCCCTAAAGCATGTTATAAAAGGCCACTAGGCGGTCTTTAACACAGGACAATTGGCAGCTACAGTGGCGCACCGACAGTTGTGGTCCAGCGGTTCTGGACCCCCTAGAACAACTTTTTACAGTTTGGGTTCCAACCTAGTCTACTTGTCCCAATGTTGGTATGTACTTAGATGAGGCTCCACTGTGGATATAACATGGACCTATCTACAGAAGAGAGCGCTGATATATAATAGAACTGATAGATGTGGGATAATGATGTCATTATCTGACTCACCCCAAATACAGATTTCTTCATCCATCTGTAGAAGTCCAGTAATTTGGACGGCTCTGCACCGGGGCGCTGCTTGTGCATTATCCTAGAGGAAAAGTGAGACCGTATTGTAATTCCCAGAGCATTCTAAGTGAGAAATGGATATTGTATATTCTATGTCCCTTCCCTATAGATTAATATATATATATGACCGCCACATGGATACTCACCAGCAGTATATTAAAATGAACTGGATAGATCACGCTGAAGCACAGAAACAATAGGGTAAACCGCATTGTCTCCACGGGAGTCTTTCAGCACCATAGAATGGCCAATGAAATACAGGCAGCCGGGGCAGAGCCCCTTATATAACCTCAGTCAGCAGTGACATCACAATGCCCTCTGTGACATCATCACCGAGCCAACCAATCACAGCGCAGCTTTAATGATTCTAAAGAAGGCTGTGCTGTGATTAGTTGCTATGGGCAACAAGGCCAGTTTTTCTGTTTTGTTACATGAGACCCATCATCTTTGGACATTTTCTGAACAGGAAAATCAGAAATGTCCTCTTAACTCTAGGGTCACGCTATGGTTGACACACAGAAATATCAAAGTGGCCCTTCTCTCTTTGTGTGGCCCCTATAAAACCAGAGGCCTCTTCACTTTTCAGTGTATATATATTGTAAGGGATCGCTTGACTTTTGGGGGTCATTCTCACAGACTTCTTTCCAGACAACAGTTTTAACCACCCAGAAAACCACAGGTTTATACCCCCCTAGTGACCAGGAACTTTTACAATTCTGCACTACACTACTTTCCACCGTTTATTGCTCTGTCATACAACTGAATTTTCTTCTCACTAATAGAGCTTTCATTTGTGGTGGTATTTCATTCTTGCTGACATTTTAACTTTTTGGATATTTTACTTTTTTTTGTGAAATTTTGCAAAAAAAATGACATTTTCACTTTCTGTTGGAGAATTTGTCAAATAAAATACATTTCTCTATACATTTTCACTAAATTTATTGTTTACATGTCTTTGATAAAAAATTCTATAAGTGTATATTTGTGGTTTGGGTAAAAGTTATAGCGTTTACAAACTATGGTGCAAAAAAGTGAATTTCTGCACTTTGACTCTGAGCACCTGTCCTGTTTCTGAGGTACTACAATGCCCAGACAGTAGAAACACCCATAAATGACCCCATTTTTGGAAAGTATGTACTGAGGGCATGTATTCCACTGAGGGGCATAGTGAGTTCATGGAAGTTTTTATTTTTGGCACAGTGCAGCGGAAATGGATTTTATTTAAAAAAATTTCCAAAATTTCATTTTCGCTAACTTGTGACAAAAAAATAAACTTTATGAACTCACCATACCTCTGAATACCTTGGGGTGTCTAATTTCCTAAAAAATGGGGTCATTTGTGTGGTATTTTTACTGCCCTGGCATTTTAGGGGCCCCTAAATGTCAGAAGCAGTTTGGAATCCAAATGCTTAAAAAATGTCAGTGAAATCCTAAAGGTACTGTGGATTTAGGGCCCCCTTTGCGCATCTTGGCTGCAAAAAGTGTCACATGTGGTATGTCGCCGTACTCAGGAGAAGTAGGGCAATGGGTTTGAGCTGTGCCGACTACACAATTGCCCAAAGGTCCGGACCACGGCCTATCATCCACAAGGTAATGGACTCTGTGAAAGATGAATCCAGACCCTGATTGAAATGTTTGAGAGCCGTGCCTCCCTGGGAGGCACAACACCTGGTAGAGGAGACTGGCCACAACCTGTTACCACAGCTCATGTATACGTGACAATAATACTAATCCATTGTCTCCACTGGATACACTCCTTTCTTGGCACCTGCTGTTTGGGCGCCAGGAGTAACTGCCTGCCTGCAGACCATTCCCTGGATGTACAAGTGCTGGATGACATTAATCCCCTGCCTAAAACTGACTGGGTAGCGGAACATCAAAGGCGCTTGCTTAATGCCAAGAAATTGTCCAGGAGCGCATGGAAGGTGCCCGGGAGCGACAACAAAAGACTCATGATTTGGCGGCCCATGCGAGAGCCCTTGGCTGTGGGGGACACCGTGTGGTTGAAGAACAATCACCGTACCAGTAAGCTGGACGAGTACATGGGAGAGAACTCCCTATCTTGTGTCTGCCATCCCCTAATGCTGAAACCCATACCTATGGAGGTCACCAGAGAGGGGTAAGGTCCCCAAAATTGTTCACAGAAACCGCCTAAAACTCTGCATGACAAGGGGCCCATTGCTGGAGACTCCGGACCCCAGTCTCCTGTGCCAGGACTTTCTGCTCAGCCTGTGGAGCCTATGCAGGCTGTGGCGGATCTAGTCAATGATGCTGAACCACTCCATTGGTTCCTCACACCCTGGTTAAATTTGTTGGTGCCCGCTCCAGCACCTACTGTGCCTTCACCACAGGTTTATACCCCCTAGTGACCAGGAACTTTTTTACAATTCCGCACTACACTACTTTCACCGTTTATTGCTCCGTCATACAACTTACCACCCAAATGAATTTTACCTCCTTTTCTTCTCACTAATAGAGCTTTCATTTGGTGGTATTTCATTCTTGCTGACATTTTAACTTTTTTTGATATTTTACTTTATTTGACGAAATTTTTGCAAAAAAAATGACATTTTTCACTTTCTGTTGGAAAATTTGTCAAATAAAACTACATTTCTCTATACATTTTTCACTAAATTTATTGTTCTACATGTCTTTGATAAAAAAATTCTATAAGTGTATATTTATTGGTTTGGGTAAAAGTTATAGCGTTTACAAACTATGGTGCAAAAAAGTGAATTTCCGCACCTTGACTTTCTGAGCACCTGTCCTGTTTCCTGAGGTGCTACAATGCCAGACAGTAGAAACACCCCATAAATGACCCCATTTCGGAAGTAGACACCTAATGTATTCACTGAGGGGCATAGTGAGTTCATGGAAGTTTTATATTTTGGCACAGGTTAGCGGAAATGGATTTTATTTTCAAATTTTTCAAAAATTTTTCGCTAACTTGTGACAAAAATAAGCTTACCATGAACTCACCATACCCATCAGAATACAGCAGGGTGTCTACTTCTTTATAAATGGGTCACTTGTGAGCTATTTGCTGCCCTGGCACTTTAGGGCCCTAAGCGTCAGAAGCAGTTTGGAATCCAAATGCGTAAAAATGTCCTACTACACAATTGCCCAAAGGTCCGGACCACGGCCTATCATCCACAAGGTAACTGGGCTCTGTGAAAAGAATGAAATCAGACCCTAGATTGAAATGTTGAAGACAGTGCCTCCTGAGACCAGAGGGTGGCTAACCTGTTGCCACAGCTCATGTATACGTGCAATAATACTGTCCATTTGTTCCACACTGGATACACTCCTTTCTACCTGTTGTGGCGTCAGGGTAAATTGCCCTTGCTAGACCATTTCCTACTGGATGCTTACAAGTGCTGGGTGACGGTAATCCCCTGCCTAAAACTGACTGTGGTGCTGGGTACATCAAGGCGCTTGTAATGCCGAGAGTTGTCAGGAGTGCGGGGAAGGTTGCCGGGAGCGATCAACAAAAGACTATGATGTGCGGCCCATGCAGCCCTTGCTGTAGAGGGGACACGTGTGGTTAAGAACAATCACCGTACCAGTAAGCTGGACAGTAAATGGGAGAGAACTCCCTATCTTGTGTCTGCCATCCCTAATGGAAACCCATACCTATGAGGTCACCAGAGAGGGTAAGGGTCCCCAAATTGTTCACAGAAACCGCCTAAAACTCTGCATGACAAGGGGCCCATTGCTGGAGACTCCGGACCCCAGTCTCCTGTGCCAGGACTTTCTGCTCAGCCTGTGGAGCCTATGCAGGCTGTGGCGGATCTATTCAATGATGCTGAACCACTCCATTGGTTCCTCCACCCTGGTTAAATTTGTTGGTGGGCCGCTCCGGCACCTGCTGTGCTCACCTCCGGGAAGAGCCGGGTTCAAAATGTCCCGGATCAGTCCCCTTGTAGAGGATCCTCCGGCTCCTGTTGTTCCCGACCAGGGTCCCACTGGTGGGGACCCTCCTGTTGCTCCTCTCCCCTTCTACCTCGGTGCTAAGGGAGGAGGAAAACTCCTGTGTTGAGAAGGTCCACCCGATGAACAGGGACGCCCGCCAGTCCGTTTAGGGGACTTTGATTATGCTGGTAGTGTCTCCTCCCGGGCAGTTACGACTGGAAATACTCTTGCTTGACGTTTGTGCGCAAGAATGGACTCTCCACGCGAGCCCTTGCCTCGTTATACACCCCCAGGGAACCTCTGTGTGAGCATCATCCTTTTAAGTTTGTGCTCAGAGATGGACTCCTGTGTGCGAGCCTCTGTGATATGCTTTTATGGACTCATTCATTGTCATGGACTATCCGGTCTTCCCTAACATCCGCTGTGCCAGGTCAGCGCCCCAGTTCCACTCTGTATCCTGAAGAAAGAGAGCGACGCCCCTTGTCACCGCTGGGCTCCACCTTTTCCAGCTGGACCTGATATAATTTATGCAGATGTCATTTATTTGTGCTTATGTATTGCCTGCATGTTTTTCCTTTTGTCTTTCAGGAGAAGAATCCAGCTGGGTGGACCCCTGGGAGTACTGCAGGTCAGTACTCAGTTTAAAGTCATGGGGTATGCAGCATACGGACACTTTATACACCGCTTACCACCAATCTGTTATGCTCCTTGAGTGTTTCATGTAATTGCCTGCAGCAATGTGAAGGGTGTCATGTAGGTATTAGACCACTGGGGAGCTGGTGAGCAGGATATATATATAGCTAGGCCAAGGCAGGCTAGTGTTAGTGCAGACCCTGGAGTCTGTGAAGGCCACATGTCTCAGGCCTAAGCGAGTCAGCAGAAGTCAAGCAGAGGCAATCCCTAGAGCAAGAGGTACTAAATGCCAAGAGGAGGTACACTGTCTACTGGAGATTCAAGGATATAAGCCAGAAGTAGGGCATTGGGGCCTTGAAGCATCAATTCCAGTCAGGACAAGTCAGGAAGAAAGTAAGGTTCACCTGCAATTCTAAGTCCTGTTGTCTTTCCCTCTGTTATACCTTGCTGGATGTAAGCCTGCTGTAACTGCGACTGTACAAACGTCTATTCTCTGCAACAAGAACTGTGTTAAGAGGTTGCCTGCTGTATTTTCTACGGTTTTCAGTAAAGTTGGAATTCTGTTTTCAAGTTACAAGTCTGCACCTCTGTTATTCCTACTATAAATACGGTGTGCCACCGCTTACTGGCACTGGCGTCACGACATCAGGGACCCAGCCATAGGCACGTTAAACTACAACACCAAGGGCACCTCTACACTGCACCTGGCTGTGGCCCTTCAGAACCCAGAGAGTGCCCCAGAGGAACAGCGTGCCGGCCTCTCCATCACTGGCATTCCCCAGGTTAGTCCCACACTTTGCCCTGACTTGGGGATGCTACACCGCGACTAGGCCGCGCGGTGCCACAGCATTGATTCGACTAGATGTGGAGTGCCGAAAGAGGGCCACACTTGTGTATAAATGTCCACGTATAAGTGGTACCCCTTGCAGACTAAGGGTGACACCAAGTCCCAGACAATCTTGCCACTGCACCCCAGGTAGTCAGGGCATCCAGACCGGCTCAGTTTTAAATCTTTTCCCTCATAGACCCTAAAACGATATGTATAGCCTGTGGCCCTTTCACAGAGCTTATACAATTCGACCCCGCACCGGGCGCGCTTGCTGGGGATGTACTGTTGGATGCCAAGGCGCCTGGTGAATTGTACTAGGGACTTTCGTCTATGCAGATGTTCTGACTGAGGCGATACGCATCTGCAAATTTGGATGACAAATGGTCTATGAGGGGCCGAATTTTAATGAGCCGGTCATAAGCAGGTGGCCTCTTGGATGACAGGTTTCTATTGTCTGTAAATTGCAAAAAGCGCATGATGACCTCAAACCGTGCCTCCTGACATTGCAGAGCAGATGGGGCATATAATGTATTGGGTCTTCATATTCTGAACCACTGGATTCAGCGGGTGAGAAGCGTCCCCATCGCTTTCATCCATCAGGGCCAGAATCCTGTAGGCCTCTTCAGCTGAATACCCTTTTTTGCCATTTTGGAGTAACTAAATTTAGGGGTATTCTCTGAGACTACCCAGGAAAAGAGCACACCTACCTAGTAAAAGGGAGTGCTTATAAGTAACGCTGCGATCGCTAATAAAGATCCAATAACTCAAAAGTGATCTTTATAGCGGTGCAGCGATTTTACTGTGTTTTTGCAGTGATCAGAAAAAAAAATTCTGTCACTGCGGTGGGCGGACTGAATGCAAGTGTGCGCACAAGATCAGGCCTGATCAGGCGAACAATGCGCTTTTTATAGAGCCTAAAGTGACCCTAATGTACTGATATAGATCTGATTGCGATCAGTCTTGATCACTTACAGATACTATATTAGTATTAGTGCTGATAAGCGACAGTGATGACGCTAATCAGCGACTAATAAGTGATCTGTGCGGTGCGGTGGGCTGGGCGCTAACTACCTAACAAGTAGCTAACTACCTGACGGTGATTAGGGACCCTTATAGGGGTGATCTATGACAGGAGGGTGACAGGGGTGACAGAGGGTGATCAGGGGTTTATATGGGTAATCAGTGGCTACTAAGGGGCTACTAAGGGGTTAATAACTGACAGGGAGGGTTTGTAATGTATGTGTGGTGATTTGGTGTACTTACTGAGCTGCCTGTGTCCTCTGGTGGTGGATCCAGCAAAGGGGATCACCAGAGGACCAAGCAGGACTTATATCAGACGCTATTTTGTAAATAGCGTCTGATATGCGATTTTCATAGGACGATTAAAAATTACAGCCTGCCAGCCAATGATCGCGGCCGGCAGGCTGTAGTTTAGCTTCTTCCTATGCGTCACAGTGAACGCCGCCGCGCTGACGCCCATCGGGCGTTAGCGTGGCGGCAAGTGGTTAATGTCCCAACGGTGCATTTATTAGTGGCACATCCAGGGCCGGCGCCACCCATAAGCAAGGTACGCCACCGCGTAGAGCGCACTCTTGGTGGAGGCGCCAGTGCTGCTCCTGATACGGCCCGCGGCCCCGCCTCCTAGCTATTATAAAAAATGCTCATATTGTGTAAAACTGAAAAAAACATTGTGTATCGCCATATGACCTGTATGTAAATATCACATGATCTACCCCATCAGGTGAACTATAACAAAACACTTCGCCTCTAGTGTTGATCGAGCACCAAAGTGCTTGTGTGCTCGAGTACAAAATTTGCGATGCTCAGGTCTCAATTTTTTTTTTGTGTGAACCCTCAATACATTTTTTTTTAGTTATGCCGCATGCTGAGGTAAGGCCAAAAATGTTTTAAATTCGGAAACGGTGACTGGTTTCCACCGGAAAGGCTGGGCATAGAAGCTTTCGGATTGGCGGTTATCTATATTGTGTGGCGTATCGGTTGGTTTTCTGCCACAACTAAGTCAGTAGAGATCCATGGTGAAGAACAGCTCAAAAAATTCAGGGCCGATCTGAAATTGGCTGTCTCCATGCGAACTCCTGACTGGGCGGTGAAAGGGGACAATACGGGTGCGGCGGAAGGAGGGATTGCCAATTAGGGTTTGCCAGCACCTCTGGGAGACTAAGGGGTCTACGGGCCTGAGAACGCGGTGGCTGCGACGGGGAGTTAGTGCACGTGCCACCGTACCAGCAACTGCCCTTCTGGTGCTCGCCACTTCACCAGGGAATACGGCAGTGCTGGTAGAAGGTCCAGGATGTGCTGCTGCCGGTGTATGCCGCACCATAAAAAGGTCAGCGCTAGCACCACTCTGCTGCATATGAGGCTCATCACGCGGGGTATGCGAAACACTGACATGGGGTCGAGATGCGCCTGACCGTAGCAGGGACCTCAACCTCGTCATCTTCAGCTAGCGGTTAGAGTGCAACTGCTGTCTACAGGTTCATATTCTGAACCACTGGATTCAGCAGGTGAAGCGTCCCCATCGCTTTCATCCAACAGGGCCAGAATCCTGTAGTCCTCTGAGACTACCCAGGAAAAGAGCACACCTACCTAGTAAAGGGAGTGCTTGCGAAGTAACGCTGCGATCGCTAATAAAGATCCAATAACTCAAAAGTGATCTTTTATAGCGGTGCAGCGATTTTACTGTGTTTTTGCAGTGATCAGAAAAAAAAATTTCTGTCGCTGCGGTGGGCGGACTGAACGCAAGTGTGCGCACAAGATCAGGCCTGATCAGGCAAACAATGCGTTTTTATAGAGCCTAAAGTGACCCTAATGTACTGATATAGATCTGATTGCGATCAGTCTTGATCACTTACAGATACTATATTAGTATTAGTGCTGATAAGCGACAGTGATGACGCTAATCAGCGACTAATAAGTGACTGTGCGGTGCGGTGGGCTGGGCGCTAACTACCTAACAAGTAGCTAACTACCTGACGGTGATTAGGGACCCTTATAGGGGGGGGTGATCTATGACAGGAGGGTGACAGGGGGGTGACAGAGGGTGATCAGGGGTTTATATGGGTATTCAGTGGCTACTAAGGGGGTACTAAGGGGTTAATAACTGACAGGGGAGGGTTTGTAATGTATGTGTGGTGATTTGGTGTACTTACTGAGCTGCCTGTGTCCTCTGGTGGTGGATCCAGCAAAAGGGATCACCAGAGGACCAAGCAGGACTTATATCAGACGCTATTTTGTAAATAGCGTCTGATATGCGATTTTCATAAGGCGATTAAAAAATTACAGCCTGCCAGCCAATGATCGCGGCCGGCAGGCTGTAGTTTCGCTTCTTCCTATGCGTCATAGTGAACGTTGCCGCTGGCGCCCATCGGCGTTAGCGTGGCGGCAAGTGGTTAATGTCCCAACGGTGCATTTATTAGTGGCACATCCAGGGCCGGCGCCACCCATAAGCAAGGTGCGCCACCGCGTAGAGCGCACTCTTGGTGGAGGCGCCAGTGCTGCTCCTGATACGGCCCGCGGCCCCGCCTCCTAGCTATTATAAAAATGCTCATATTGTGTAAAACTGAAAAAAACATTGTGTATCGCCATATGACCTGTATAAAAATATCACACGATCTAACCCATCAGGTGAACTATAACAAAACACTTCGCCTCTAGTGTTGATCGAGCACCAAAGTGCTTGTGTGCTCGAGTACAAAATTTGCGATGCTCAGGTCTCAATTTTTTTTTGTGTGACTGGCTATGCAGATATATAGTGTAGTGGTTAGTGTAGTGAAGTAGTTTTGGGCTATGGTGCAGATGCCTGAGATTAAATCCCATCGCTAGCTTTTTCAGAAATAGAGGTTAAATTAGTTTTATATATTTTATATTTTTTTAGAGATATAGCAGAGCTGAGTGTGGCGGCGTAGCTGTCATATATAGAGATATAGCAAAGCTGAGTGTGCTGGGGCAGCTGTCATGTATATGGATGTAGCAGAGCTGAGAGTGCTGGGGCAGCGGTCATATATAGAGATATAGCAGAGCTGAGTGTGCTAGGGCAGTTGTCATATATAGAGGTATAGCAGAGCTGAGTGTGCTAAGGCAGCTGTCATATATAGAGATATACAGAAACAAAAAAAGACAAAAAAAACAGCACCTCATGTGCAGCACGTCTGGACTGCCAGGAGAGAAGCCCGGTGTGGAAGTGGTTAAGTATAAAATATAGACTGTAGATTGAAGTATAAAATGTAGATTGTAAGCTCTTGTGAGCAAGGCCCTCATTCTGTTCTAATTATTGATTTGTCTGTTGCTATGCTCTTTATGACTTTTTATACATGAACCTCTGAACTATAAAGCGCTGCAGAATATGTTGGCGCTATATAAATAAAGATTATTATTATAAAATGTAATACCAATTACAAGATGTTAATATGTATACAAGCAGTGTTGAGCGACTATATTCGTATTGCGAATTTTAATTGAGAATATCAGCACTTCGAGAATTTGCGAATATTTAGAATATAGCTCTATATAGTCGTAAATTCGAATATTCGTTTTTATTTTTACACAGTACCCATGATCCCTCCCTGCTTCTAGCTTGTGGTCCAATGAGAAGGCTGCAATGTCTTTGTCACAGCTTAGCAACAGCCCTAGCAACCAATAGGAATGTTGCCTACCCTTTACTATATAAGAACCAGCAGCCATTTTGTGCTGTTTCATGCAGTTGTCAGAGAGAGGATTGTGATACTTGTGCTTTGCTGAATTCCTGTGTCATATTATATCTGATACCTCATATATATAATCCAGATAGTTAGTGGTAGATAGTGTAGGTTAGTGAGTGAATAGTGTAGCTGATAGGTTCCAGTGCAGGGTGTAGTGTAGGTTAGATAGAGATATAGTACAGTGTAGGCTTTTGCTGTCTGTTTCATCTGGGACAGAAAAAATAATATTTTTTTTCTGTGTTTTACTGTTTAAGGGTTTTGTGTGGGTTTTAATTAGTGTTAGCATCTTTTGTTAGTGAAAAAAAGAAATAAATAATAAAGTATTTTTCTGTGTTTAGGGGTTTCTTGTGGTTATTGATTAGTGTCAGCATCTTTTTTCAGTTAAAAAAACAACAAAAAAAGTATTTTTCTGTGTCTTAGGGTTAGTGTTTTAGGGTTTCTTGTGGTTATTGATTAGGCCCCTTTCACACAAGCGAGTTTTCCCGCACGGGTGCAATGCGTGTCGTGAACGCATAGCACCCACACTAAATCCTGACCCATTCATTTTCAGGCATCACTTGTGCATTGCGTGAAAATCGCAGCATGTTCTATATTCTGCGTTTTTCAAGCAGCCCTGCCTCCATAGAAGTGAATGGGGCTGCATGAAAAACGCATTGTATCCGCAAACAAGTGCGGATGCAGTGCATTCTTCACTGATGGTTGCTAAGAGATGCTGTTTGTAAACCTTCAGTTTTTTATCACGTGCGTGAAAAACACATCAAAACGCATTGCACCCGCGTAGAGAAAACTGAACGCAATCGCAGAGAAAACTGACTGAACTTACTTGCAGAATGGTGTGAGTTTCTCTGAACGCACCCTGAACGCATCCGGAGCCTATCCGTCACGCTCGTGTGAAAGAGGCCATAGTGTCAGCATCTTTTTGTTGTGTATATTTTATTTTCCTTTTTTGCCCCATTGTCCCAACCCAATAAAGTTTACCCAAATTCCCTCATTTTTTTGGTATATAAATTAGAAACCGATGTGGGTTGCAGCTTAGTCCTCCTGATGCTCAGGACCTTATGGAAGAGATGGAGGAGGAGTAGGAGGGGGTACTGCCTGTCTGTACCCCAGTGACATCTCTTCCAACTGCTGCAGGTGGTTTCAGCCACAAAACCACCGCACCTAGTCAGACCCAGGCATCAGCGAGGGGACAGCGCAGCCAGGTCAGGGGCTTCACGTCTGCTGTTCACCTCAATCCACCACTGTTTGGTCTTGGGTCTGACATTACAGGGGACGAAGAGGAGGGTGACCTAGAATGGGTGCCACCTCCCTTTGTCAGATGACAGCTGCAATGATGAGGAAGGTAGGCACCCAAAGCAAATGGTGCGCCAGGTCACCAGGGAGCCCAGTGGCATGGGCTCCACTGGTAAGGGCAGCAGGAGGCGGCAGCAGCAGATGCCAGCTCCACCTGTGCACACCGAGCCCAAATAGGCCTAGGCTAGCACCACCCCAGAGGCAGAGGCCAGTGCGTACGTACCTGTTTGGGCGTACTTTACCCTGGCATCAGACGATCAGACAATTGCAATCTGTCAGCTGTGCCATGCCAGGGTGAGGAGAGGGAGGTCTGTTGCTCAGCTGGGTACCACTGCCCTTATCCAGCATCTGAGAGTCAACCACTGGTGGGAGTGGGACCAGATGCAGGGTGGTCGCAGCAGCACCAGCAGCAGTGCGCAGGGGACAGCAGCTCTTGCCACTGTCCTGCAGCCACCCCACCACCTTCCAACAATGCATTCCCACTCCCCCACTCCCTCTCCTAGAGGTACTGGTACCGGCAGCCAGACCTCTGCCTCCTCTGCATCCTCCACTGCCGTCCGGCACCAGCCGTCATTTGCCGACGCATTTGAATGCACCGTGGCCGTCGCCCCTGGGGACCGATGGGTGCATTCACTCAATGGGCTCCTGGCAAGGGTTATCGCCCAACATTTGCTGCCCTTCAATATAGTGGACTGTAATCCATTCCGGCAGATGTTGGCGCAGGCCCAACCCAGATGGCGTGTCCCCAGCCGCCGTGTCTTTGCCAGGACCGGCGTCCCTACCCTACATCAACACATTGTGCAGTCTATATCCCTGTCGATGGATCACGCAGTCAGCGACAGGGTGCATCTGACAATGGAGCAGACATGGGAACGGACGATACATCAGTTTTAAAGCCCATTGGGTGTCCCTCCAAGGCGCTGGTGAGGGTTAATCAGATGTGGCGGCATCTCAAGTTGTGGTGCCGCCCTGGGGTGTCCAGGGGAGAACTGCTGCTCTCCCTCAAGTCACTGTCTCCACTGCTGCTGAGCCCCTCAGAAAGGGTCCCTGTAGCTACGCAATTGTGGAGCACATCCTCTGCCAGGCCGTGCTCTAGCTTGTGAGCTTAGGGGACTTCTTCCCGCATTCTGAAGGGCTACACAGCAGCCAATCAGCTAGCGTTTTACTTCTTGCCCTAATAAGCCATCACAGCCATGACTGCTAATGGCATGGTTGTGATTGGCCAAGATGCAGCATGTGACCCAGTCTCTATTTAAGCTGGAGTCACGTGGCGCTGCACGTCACACTGCTCTGATTAGTGTAGGGAGAGGACGCAGCTTCTGTGAGAGCGAGATTAGGCAGGGTAAATTCAGCTAAAACACCTAATGAAGTGATCGATCTACAGCTGTGAATGATTCAACTAATGCTAGTTAATTGCTCACTGGTTTATAGGCTGCACAGAGCGTTTTCTGTTACTTTTTTCTGGGGTGATCGGCGGCCATTTTGTGACTTGTGGTGCACCAGCACAATCTGCCACCAAGTCCATCAATCGATCAATACTAGTTTTTTTTTTGCTATATCCTACATCAAGGGCTTGGTTGTGCTTATTGTCACCCCTAGAAACTCAGGATAGAAATTTCTATATTTTATTAAGGGGTTAAATTCAATTGCAAAATAGCAATCCCTAAATCTGGTGTTCCAGCTGTGGCTAGCCAAGTGTAATACTGTCTGCTGTCTGGCAAAGGATAGATAATTTTCTGTGGTGAAATTCAATTGCCAAAATAGCAATAACCTAAATCTGGTGTCCCAGCACTGGCTGAAAGTATAATAGTGTCCATTAAAGTATATATTTTGTTCTGGGGTGAAATTCAATAGCCAAAATAGCAATCCCGTAAATCAGTGGTTTCAGCTGTGGCTGGACAAGTTTAAAGGGCTTCTGTCACCCCACTGATGTAATTTTCACTAGCTGACATTAGCTACTTGCTAATGTCAGCTGAGTTCAAACATATGTTTCCTAACTTTTTTCTGTTTTCTATCTTCTAAAAAACGTACTTTTGTGATATGCAAATTTTCTTCGCTACCAGCAAGTTGGGCGGGTAATTGCTGGTAGCCGCCGCATCTTCATGCCCTGGGAACGCCCCTCTTCTTTTGATAGACAGGGCCAGCGGGCTCTCTTCCTCCCGCTGGCCCTGTCTGCAGCTGCAATCCCACGCCTGCGCCGTATCGGTCTTTAGTCGGCGCAGGCGCTCTGAGTGAAGGACGCTCGCTTAGGCGCTCCGTCCTCAGTGCGCCTGCACCGATGACGTCAGCCCTACACCCGGAAGAAAAGACGCCGGCATCGCCTGCTCCTTACCAGGGATGCCGACGTCTTCTCTTCCGGGTGTAGCGCTGACGTCATCGGCGCAGAGCTCACTGAGGATATTTTTGGGTATATTTTTTTCTGGTGTGAAATTCAATTGCCAAAATAGCAATACCATAAATCAGTGGTTTCAGCTGTGGCTGGCCAAGTTTAATAGTGTCCGGCAAATGATATATTTTGTTCTTGCGTGAAATTCAATTGCCAAAATAGCAATACCCTGAATCTGGTTTTCCAGTAGTGGCTGGCAAAGTATAATAGTGTCCGGCAAAACATATATTTTGTTCTGGGGTGAAATTCACTTGCCAAAATAGCAATACCTGAATCTGGTGTTCCAGCAGTTGCAGGCCTAGTTTAAATCTGTCCATAGAAGGGTATATTTTTTCTGGTGTGAAATTCAATTGCCAAAATAGCAATACCATAAATCAGTGGTTTCAGTTGTGTCTGGCCAAGTTAAATAGTGTCCAGCGAAGGATAGATTTTGTTCTGGGGTAAAATTCACTTGCCAATATAGCAATACCCTGAATCTGGTGTTCCAGCTGTTGCAGGCCAAGTGGTAATCTGTCCGTAAAGGGTATATTACACTCAAGGTGTATATACAAGTGCTGAGAGGGTCATCCTCAATAACTTCACATGCTACCGTGCATCTCCCATTGTATTTCTGTCCGTTAAAGGGTATATTACACAAAGTGTTAAAAATACAATTGCTGAAGGCATAATCCTACATATTTTTCACACGCTACTGTGCATCTCCAAGTGTAAATCTGTCCAAAAAGGATACCTTTCATCCAGGGCCTAAATACTAGCCCTACAATTGTTATTCCCTAAATCAGTGGTTACTGCTGTGCCTGGATTAGTGTAATTCGCTACATAAATAAATAGGCAGATAGTGTTAGGTGCCTGTAAAAAAGGCCTGAATTTGAAATCAATATATTGGGCCAAATATTTTTTTCTTATTGTGGTGCTTGGTAAGCGGTAACAATGAGGAAAACATCTAGTAAGGGACGCAGACGCGGTCGTGGTGGTGTTAGTGGACCCTCTGGTGCTGGGAGAGGACGTGGCCATTCTGCCACAGCCACACGTCCTAGTGAACCAACTACCTCAGGTTCCAGTACACGCCAGAATTTACTGCGATATTTAGTGGGGCCCAATGCCCTTCTAAGGTTGGTAAGGCCTGAGCAGGTACAGGCGCTAGTCAATTGGGTGGCCGACATTGGATCCAGCACGTTCACAACATTATCTCCCACCCAGTCTTCTGCAGAAAGCGCACAGGTGGCGCCTGAAAACCAAGCCCATCAGTCTGTCACATCACCCCCATGCATATCAGGGAAACTGTCTGAGCCTCAAGTTATGCAGCAGTCTCTTATGCTGTTTGAAGACTCTGCTGGCAGGGTTTCCCAAGGTAATCCACCTAGCCCTTCCCCAGTGGTGGAAGACATAGAATGCACTGATGCACAACCACTTATGTTTCCTGATGATAAGGACATGGGAATACCACCTCATCGGAGTCCGTACGAGTCTTATGATGACGAAACACAGGGGCCAACTGCTGCGTCTTTCTGCAGTGTGCAGACCGAACAGGAGGTCAGGGAGGAAGACTGTGTGGAAGACGATGCAGGGATGATGAGGTCCTAGACCCCACATGGAATGAAGGTCGTGCCACTGACTTTCATAATTCAGAGGAAGAGGCAGTGGTGAGACCGAATCAACAGCGTAGCAAAAGAGGGAGCAGGGGCAAAAGCAGAACAGCCGCCGCCAAGAGAGTTCGCCTGCTACTGACCACCGCCACCAGGGACCAAGCACCCCAAAGGCAGCTTCAAGGAGTTCCCTGGCATGGCACTTTATTAAACAACGTGCTGACGACAAGACCCGAGTGGTTTGCACGCTGTGCCATCAGAGCCTTAAGCGAGGCATTAACGTTCTGAACCTTAGCACAACCTGCATGACCAGGCATCTTCATGCAAAGCATTAACTGCAGTAGAGTAAACACCTTAAAAGCAAGGAACTCACTCAGGCTCCCCTGCTCCCTCTTCTGCTGCTGCCTCGGCCTCTTCCTCTGCCTCTGGAGGAATGTTGGCACCTGCCACCCACCAAACAGAGGATGTGCCACCTACACCACCACCTGCGTCACCAAGCATCTCCACCATGTCACACGGCAGCGTTCAGCTCTCGATCTCACAAACCTTGGAAAGAAAGCGTAAATTCCCACCTAGCCACCCTCGAGCCTTGGGCCTGAATGCCAGCATTTCTAAACTATTGGCCTTTGAAATGCTGTCATTCAGACTGGTGGACACAGACAGCTTCAAACAGCTGATGGCGATGGCTGTCCCACAGTGTGTTATTCCCAGCTGCCACAACTTCTCCAAGACAGCCGTGCTTTCCCTGCACAACCAAGTATCCGATAAAATCAAGTGTGCACTGCGCAACGCCATCTGTGGCAAGGTCCACCTAACCACAGATACAAGTATGTGGACCAGTAAGCACGGCCAGGGACGCTATATCTCCCTAACTGCACACTGGGTAAATGTAGTGGCGGCTGGGCCCCAGGCGGAGAGTTCTTTCGCGCACGTCCTTCTGCCGCCAAGGATCGCAGGGCATCATTCTTTGCCTCCTGTAGCCTCCTCCTCCTACTCGGCTTCCTCCTCCTCTGCTTCCACCAGCTCATCCAGTCAGCCACATACCTTCACCACCAACTTCAGCACAGCCCGGGTAAACGTCAGCAGGCCATTCTGAAACTCATATGTTTGGGGGACAGGCCCCACACCGCGCAGGAGTTGTGGCGGGGTATTGAACAACAGACCGACCAGTGGTTGCTGCCGGTGGGCATCAAGCCCGGCCTGGTGGTGTGCAATAATGGGCCAAATCTCGTTGCAGCTCTGGGACTAGCCGGTTTGACGCACATCCCTTGCTTGGCGCATGTGCTGAATTTGGTAGTTCAGAAGTTCCTTCACAACTACTCCGACATGTCAGAGCTGCTGCGTAAAGTGCGGGCCGCCTGTGCGCGCTTCCGGCGTTCACATCCTGCCGCTGCTCGCCTGTCTGTGAAACAGCGTAACTCGGCCTTCCCGCTCACAGCCTCATATGCGACATGCCCACCCGGTGGAACTCCACCTTGCACATGCTGGCCGGACTGTGCAAGCAGCAGCAGGCGATAGTGGAGTTTCAGCTCCAGCACACACGGGTCAGTCT
This sequence comes from Bufotes viridis, assembly GCA_033119425.1. Classification (NCBI taxonomy): domain Eukaryota; kingdom Metazoa; phylum Chordata; class Amphibia; order Anura; family Bufonidae; genus Bufotes; species Bufotes viridis. Next base: position 25,896 of record JAKVIS010000952.1, read on the forward strand.
GTTAGAAGTGCCTCAAAGGGAGGTTTTTGCAACAGAAACTACTGTGTGAGGGGCAATGTGGGGAAACTACTGTGTGGTGGGCAGTGTGGTAGAAACTACGGTGTGGGGAAACTACTGTGTGGGGAAACTACTGTGTGGGGGCCTTGTGGGGAAACCACGGTGTGGGGGGCAGTGTTGGGGAAACTACACGGTGTGGGGGGACATGTGGGGGCAAATGATTATGGGGGGCAAATTACTATATGGGGCAATGTGGGGAAACTACAGTGTGGGGGTCATTACTACAGGAGTGCAGAATTATTAGGCAAGTTGTATTTTTGAGGATTACTTTTATTATTGAACAACAACCATGTTCTCAATGAACCCAAAAACTTATTAATATCAAAGCTGAATATTTTTGGAAGTAGTTTTTAGTTTGTTTTTAGTTTTAGCTATTTTAGGGGGATATCGGTGTGTGCAGGTGACTATTACTGTGCATAATTATTAGGCAAATTTACAAAAAACAAATATATACCCATTTCAATTATTTATTTTTACCAGTGAAACCAATATAACATCTCAACATTCACAAATATACATTTATGACATTCAAAAACAAAACAAAAACAAATCAGTGACCAATATAGCCACCTTTCTTTGCAAGGACACTCAAAAGCCTGCCATCCATGGATTCTGTCAGTGTTTTGATCTGTTCACCATCAACATTGCGTGCAGCAGCAACCACAGCCTCCCAGACACTGTTCAGAGAGGTGTACTGTTTTCCCTCCTTGTAAATCTCACATTTGATGATGGACCACAGGTTCTCAATGGGGTTCAAATCAGGTGAACAAGGAGGCCATGTCATTAGATTTTCTTCTTTATACCCTTTCTTGCCAGCCACGCTGTGGAGTACTTGGACGCGTGTGATGGAGCAATGTCCTGCATGAAAATCATGTTTTTCTTGAAGGATGCAGACTTCTTCCTGTACCACTGCTTGAAGAAGGTGTCTTCCAGAAACTGTCAGTAGGACTGGGAGTTGAGCTTGACTCTATCCTCAACCCGAAAAGGCCCTACAAGCTCATCTTTGATGATACCAGCCCAAACCAGTACTCCACCTCCACCTTGCTGGCGTCTGAGTCGGACTGGAGCTCTCTGCCCTTTACCAATCCAGCCACGGGCCCATCCATCTGGCCCATCAAGACTCACTCTCATTTCATCAGTCCATAAAACCTTAGAAAAATCAGTCTTGAGATATTTCTTGGCCCAGTCTTGACGTTTCAGCTTGTGTGTCTTGTTCAGTGGTGGTCATCTTTCAGCCTTTCTTACCTTGGCCATGTCTCTGAGTATTGCACACCTTGTGCTTTTGGGCACTCCAGTGATGTTGCAGCTCTGAAATATGGCCAAACTGGTGGCAAGTGGCATCTTGGCAGCTGCACGCTGACTTTTCTCAGTTCATGGGCAGTTATTTTGCGCCTTGGTTTTTCCACACGCTTCTTGCGACCCTGTTGACTATTTTGAATGAAACTCTTGATTGTTCGATGATCACGCTTCAGAAGCTTTGCAATTTGCGGAGAGCTGCATCCTCTGCAAGATATCTCACTATTTCTGAATTTTCTGAGCCTGTCAAGTCCTTCTTTTGACCCATTTTGCCAAAGGAAAGGAAGTTGCCTAATAATTATGCACACCTGATATAGTGTGTTGATGTCATTAGACCACACCCTTCTCATTACAGAGATGCACATCACCTAATATGCTTAATTGGTAGTAGGCTTTCGAGCCTATACAGCTTGGAGTAAGACAACATGCATAAACAGGATGATGTGGTCAAAATACTCATTTGCCTAATAATTCTGCACTCCCTGTATATGGGGTCAGTGTGGGGAAACTACTGTGTGGGGGCAGTATGAGGGAAATTAGTGTATGGGGGCAGTGTGGGGAAATCACTGTGTGTGTGGGGGTTAAATTACTATGGGGGCAGGGTGGGAAAATTACTATATGGAGGCAGCATGGGGGCGTTGCTATTAGGGAAGCACTATCGGAGCAATTCTATTATTTTTGAGGACACTATACAGGGATTACTGCCTGGAGCACAATATAGGATGTTATTAGCGTACAGGGGTGGATGCAGGTTGGGAGTGGGGGGAGGCGATTGGGAGGGGGCCCCATGGATCAGTTTCGCACCGGAGCCCCATGGATTATGTGTACGCCACTGCTGTGGGACCTCTCTTCTCTGTCTGGTTGCTGGGGCCTATATAACTGAAAGTGGCCTTCTCCAGTGGTGGGTGATATGACGCCTTATTCCTTGCTGTGGGACCTCTCTCCTCTGTCTGGGTGCTGGGGCCTAAATAACTCAAAGTGGCCTTCTCCAGTGGTGGGTGATATGACGCCTTATTCCTTGCTGTGGGACCTCTCTCCTCTGTCTGGGTGCTGGGGCCTACATAACTGAAAGTGGCCTTCTCCAGTGGTGGGTGACATGACACCTTATTCCTTGCTGTGGGACCACTCTCCTCTGTCTGGGTGCTGGGGCCTAAATAACTCAAAGTGGCCTTCTCCAGTGGTGGGTGATATGACACATGATTCTCTGCTATGAGACCTCTCTCCAATTGATATTGGTTAATTTTTGTTTATTTTATTTTAATTCATTTCCCTATCCACATTTGTTTGCAGGGCATTTACGTACATTTTGCTGCCTTTTGCAGCCCTCTAGCCCTTTCCTGGACTATTTTACAGCCTTTTTAGTGCTCAAAAGTTCGGGTCCCTATTGACTTCAATGGGGTTCGGGTTCGGGATGAAGTTCGGGTCGAGTTCGGATCCCGAACCCGAACATTTTCTGGAAGTTCGGCCGAACATCGAGGTGTTCGCTCAGCTGTACTTCTCATACATCAAGGACACTGCTCAAATGATATTGAGAGTCTACAATACCAACCACAGTGGATTCTGGGTAATTTCAATGTAAACTCCTTGTACACAATAATCAATCATGAACAAGGAATACAATCTCTAAAAAAAACTGTTAAAATTGCATGGACAATTCAAATCAGAACAAATAGACTACCTAGCCGAGGGAGTTGAATTTATCCTGACTCATATCTATTTTTCTTATGAGTCGGACTTCTACCTTCAAACAAAGGGTACTGCCATGGGCACTAGGTTTGCCCCCAGTAATGCTAATTTATTTATGGCCCAATGGGAACAACAGTATATTGCGCTTAGATTGGGGGAGGACCTAGTGCTCTGGCGTAGATTTATAGATGACATAATCTTCATTTGGCAGAAAACAGAGAGCGAATTGGGAATACTCTTGGAAGAGATAAATCAGAACAGTCTAAAATTTACTTTCAATATTAGCACAAGACAAATAGAACTTTTGGATCTAATCATCAAAACACAAGAAGATCAGTTAATATGTCAAACTTATCAAAAGCCGGAAACGAGAAACAGCCATATCCTCTACTCTAGCTGCCATCTATCCAGATGGCTGGTAAGCATCCCCAAAGGTCAGCTCAGACGGTTAAAAAGGAACTGTACATTTGAAGAAGACTTTGAACAGGAAGCAATATGCATGAAAGAACAATTCCTTACTAAAAATTATCTTGCCCACCTCATTGAAAAATCACTGACTGAAGTAAGGAATATGGAAAGGGATTTCTTTTTTAAAGTAGAGGATATTAAGAAGAAGACTAAACATCAAGAACAAGAAGATCAAATTGGGATTATCCTGCCTTACAGTGCCCAACGTAGAAAAATAGAGACTATTATGAGAAAACATTGGCACCATATTGTAAAAGACAACATTATAGGCCAATTTTTAGCCAATAGATCTAAAATTGTATACACCAAAGCACCAAACTTACAACTAAAAACAATCAAAAGAAGGATTTACCCAGAATTCAATATGAAAGGTTTTTATAGATGTAATACTGTACATGCAATAACTGTAAAAACACTAAATTCCCCCCAAAAACAGTCTCCTGTTCTCCTGGGCCTCCTCCACAAGTAATACCTTTACTTATAAAATAGATCTTTCTATCCTGCAACACATCCAATGTATTGTATTTAATTGAATGTCGGTGTCAGAAGCAATATATTGGAAGAACAAAAAGATTATTAAAATCTACAATCTCTGAACATATGACAAAAATTAGAAACGGTTACGAAAAACATTCTCTCTCTAAGCATTTCAAGTATCATCCTAATAAAGACCCAAGTCAATTAACATACATGGTATTCGAAAAAGTAAAAGTTTAATGGAGAGGGGGAGACCATATTGCAAATTGTGATGTCGCGAACATAAAATTCTCAGTTTGCGAAGGGCGAACGCGAACTTCCGCAAATGTTCGCGAACGGGTGAATTGGGCAAACCGCCATAGACTTCAATAGGCAGGCGAATTTTAAAACCCACAGGGACCCTTTCTGGCCACAATAGTGATGGAAAAGTTGTTTCAAGGGGACTAACACCTGGACTGTGGCATGCCGTAGAGGAATCCATGGCAAAACTCCCATGGAAAATTATGTAGTGAACGCAGAGTCGGGTTTTAATCCATAAAGGGCATAAATCAACTAGCATTCCTAAATTGTTTGGAATAACATGCTTTAAAACATCCAGTGTGTGTATATGATCAGGTATGATGCTGTATTGATCAGGTAGTGTAAGGGTTACGCCCGCTTCACAGACATTGACAGACCAAACTCCCCTTTTAATGCACCGCAAACAGTCCATTTGCACAACCGCAAACTCCCCATTTGCACAAGGTTGGATACCAAGCTAGCCATGTCCCGGTGATGTCTTTGAAGGTTTCTTCCTCCACCCAGCCACGTACAACACCAAGGGTCCCTGCAAGGTAAATTTAATTCATTTTTCGAACTGGGAGATGGTTAAAAAAACGCTGGCTCCCTCCCCTTTGTTTTAATCCACGGTCACTGCGTCTGCGCCGTGCAATTTACTCTCACACCCGATATGAGTAGTGTCTTAACTAGTACTATTCCTATCAGTTTAATCCCTGTTACGTCCCATATCAGGGATTGCCTTTTGTGAAAAAATTTTTAGGCCGGGTACCTTCGACTGCCTTCACAGTGACAGACCAAACTCTCATACACCAAACTGAATTGATTTTAGGAACCGGGAGATAGGAAAAGCAGCTTGGTCGGTCCTCTTACTCCCAAATTGGGGCACTGCGTGTGCACAGAGCAATGTGCTGTGACACCCTATATGAGTGGTGTCTTAACTAGTACTATTCCTATCAGTTTAATCCCTGTTACGTACCCTATCCGGGGACGTGTGTCGAATTGATTAACCATTGTCGAATTAACGAACCATTACGACATCATGAAATAATTTAGTTCTGAGCTCTGTACTTGCTTTGTATTGGAATTGATGGGGATTTTTTTAATTGTCTGCATTATTTCTAATAAACTATTAAGAGACTTTATTATGATTTTTTATTTTATGTATTAAAAACCCATAAAACAAAAAAAAAGGTCAATTAATGTTTATCTATGAAATATTATCCAGCCGATCGCTTTTGGTCTGACCATAATGAAGCAACGGCCTTATCATCTGGGTTGTGGCAACATTGCCAACACACTCATAGAGGTGATGATTGCTTCATTGTGATACGCCAGTCCCTTCACCACAACAAGGTAACGATCACGAAGAGGAATTGACACTTGTATGTGCCTTTTTTTTGTGTTTTGTTTTGTTGTTGCAGCCACAGTGCTGCACCATAGGACAGAAAAATTAGGCATGTACACATGCCTGAAAAATAATGGCTTTGCTTCAGCCGCTGTTGTAGCAGCGGCCGGAAAAAATGATGTTTTCCAGGCAGAAAAGTGACTAAAACATTGCGGCTTGAAACCTAGTTGGTGGCGGAGAATTCACGAAAGTCATCATATGCAGACATTAAATACAGCAGCGTGGGGACCATTTTGAGGCCAAGGCATGTAATCAGGCCTTTTGTTAGTCAAACGTATCCCCCACTGTCAGTCCCGTATCCCCCACTGTCAGTCCCTTAGTGATCCATGCCTTATTTATCTTTATGAAGGTGAGGTAATCAACACTTTTTTGACCGAGGCGACTTCTCTTTTCAGTGACAATGCCTCCTGCTGCACTGAAGGTCCTTTCTGACAGGATACTTGAAGCAGGGCAGGCCAGAAGTTCTATCGCAAACTGGGATAGCTCAGGCCACAGGTCAAGCCTGCACACCCAGTAGTGAAGGGGTTCATCGCTACTCAGAGTGTCGATATCTGCTGTTAAGACAAGGTAGTCTGCTACCTGTCGGTACAACACCATGGGTCCCAGATAGGTGACAACAACAAGCACCCTGGGGTGCCTGCTGTGGTTGGTCTTCCTCCTTCTCAAAGCCACATTCCTCCTCTGACTCCTCTTCCTCATACTCCTCTTTCAGCGTTGCCGCTGGTCCGGCAAGCGATGATGACAAGGCTGTTTCTGGTGGTGATGGTGACCACAACTCTTCCTCTTCCTCTTCACGCTCATCTACAGCCTGATCCAGCACTCTTTGCAGGGCACGCTCCAGGAAGAAAACAAATGGTATGAGGTCGCTGATGGTGCCTTCGGTGCGACTGACTAGGTTTGTCACCTCCTCAAAAGGACGCATGAGCCTACAGGCATTGCACATGAGCGTCCAGTAACGTGGAAAAAAAATTCCCAGCTCCGCAGAGGCTGTCCTAGCACCCCGGTCATACAAATACTCATTGACGGCTTTTTCTTGTTGGAGCAGGCGGTCGAACATTAGGAGTGTTGAATTCCAACATGTCGGGCTGTCGCAAATCAAGCGCCTTACTGGCATGTTGTTTCGCCGCTGAATATCAGAAAAGTGTGCCATAGCCGTGTAGGAACGCCTGAAATGGCCACACACCTTCCTGGCCTGCTTAAGGATGTCCTGTAAGCCTGGTTACTTAGACACAAAGCGTTGTACGATGAGATTCAACACCTGTGCCATGCACGGCACATGTGACAACTTGCCCAAATTCAATGCCGACAACAAATTTGTTCCATTGCCAAACACCACTTTGCTGATCTCCAGTTGGTGCGTGGTCAGCCACTGATCCACCTGTGCGTTCAGGGCGGACAGGAGTGCTGGTCCTGTGTGGCTCTCTGCTTTCAGGCAAGTCAACCCCAAGATAGCGTGACACTGTCGTATCTGGGATGTGGAATAGCCCCTGGGGATCTGGGGGGATTCAGTTGATGTGCAGCCAGACGCCGCAGCAGAAGAGGACTCAGCCGAGGAGGATATTGAAGAGGATGGAGTAGGAGTAGAGGAGGTGGCAGTAAGCCTGCCTGCAAGTCGTGGCGGGGTCACCAACTCCGCTGCGGAGCCACGCATTCCATGCCTTTCAGCCGTCAGCAGGTTGACCTAACGCGCAGTGTACGTGATATACCTGCCCTGACCGTGCTTTCCAGACCAGGTATCAGTGGTCAGATGGACCCTTGCCCCAACACTGTATGCCAGAGAATCCATGACTTTCTTTTCAATAACATAGTAGAGGTTTGGGATTGCCTTTTTTTTTTTTTTAAATTTCGTCCGGGTACCTTCCACTGTGGTGTCCCAATAGCGACAAATTTTTTGAAGGCCTCAGACTCCACCAGCTGGTATGGTAAAAGCTGGTGGGCTAAGAGTTCTGTAAAGCTAGCTGTCAGTCGTCAGGCAAGGGGGTGACTCTGTGACATTGGCTTCTTACACTCAAACATTTCCTTAACAGACACCTGACTGTGGGCAGATGAGATGGAACTGCTGAAGGTAAGAGGCGGAGTGGAGGGTGGTTGAGAGGGGGCAGGGGACAACAGCAGTGGTTGACGTGGCTGAAGATGCTGGACCAGGAGGAGGATAGTGGCTTTGAGTTTGTGTGCTGCTTGTACGCATGTGTTAATCCCATTGGCGTTTGTGATGTGAGATCATGTGACTTCGCAAAGCAGTTGTACCGAGGTGGGTGTTGGACTTCCCACGACTCAGTTTCTTTTGGCAAAGGTTGAAAATGGCATTGCTGTTATCAGAGGCAGACACACAAAAAAATGCCACACTGCTGAGCTTTGCAATGACGGCATTCTGGTGGTGGCAACAGCATGCATTGACTGGCGTGCTGTCTGGCTCACCCAGGGTGCCGATACATGCTGTCTGACTGTGCCACTAACTCCTTGCGACAACCTCCCCCTGCTTCCAACTCGTCTCCTCGTTCTCTCTGTCTCCCCTCTGAACTTTCCCCCTCTTCTTCTCTTCAAGCAGGCACCCACGTGGTATCCGTGGACACATCCTCATCATCAACCGTTTCACTTGTATCTGACACCTCAGCAAGGGAAGCAGCATCGGGTACAACATCATCATCATCATCACACTGTACCTCCATGTGACGTATAGACATATCCCTGTAATCTACATCATCTGGCAATAATGGTTGCGCATCACTAATTGCATCCAACTGATGTGTGAATAACTCCTCTGACGGATCAAGTGAAGCAGCTGTGGTGGCTGTGGTGGTAGTGGTGGTGGTGGCAGCGGGCGGGAGCGTGGTAACTTGAGAGCAGGTGACCGAAGCTGAGCTGGAGGAGGATGGTGCGTCAAGGTTCTTAACGGAAGCTGTTGAAGATTGGGTGTCCTGTCTAAGCCAGTCAACTATGTCCTCAGAATTTTTTGGGTTCAGGGTAAGTGGCCTATGAACACTGGGCACTATTCCAGGGCCAGTGGAAATCACAGCACCACGACCAAGACGGCCCCTGCGGGGTGGCCTCCCTCTGCCTGTCATTTTTTTTAGATAAGTGGTACTAGGCGTGCTAGGTACTGTGCCACCCGGTATGAGTGGTGGGCTCTGGCAGTGGGCACACTACAGTCTGTGGAAGTCAGCCTGACACACACTGGCAGCAGACAAGCAACTGAAATTAGACTAAAGTGTAAAAATTAAATACCTTATTTATCAGCAAGCTACTGTGCCACCCAGTATGAGTGGTGGGCACTGGCAGTGGGCACACTACAGTCTGTAGAAGTCGGCCTGACACAAACTGGTAGCAGGCAAGCAACTGAAATTAGACTAAAGTTTAAAAATTAAATGCCTTTTTTTGATGCAAAGTCCTGTGCCAAACGGTATGAGTGGTGGGCACTGGCAGTGGGCACACTACAGTCTGTTGGCCTGCAGCTCCTCACACACGGGCAGGCCAGGCAACTGCAATATATATATGGAGAGAAAAAAAAAAGCAGACTAATGTTGCAGCCCTTACAGCAGAGATCAGATGAGTCTTTCAGGACTGGAGTGGACACTGAATACACTAGCCTAGCTATCGATTTCCCAATTAAATCAGCAGAAGCTACATTGTCCCTCCTCTCACTAAGACTGCAGCTTCCGAATGAATCTAAAATGGATGCTGTCCAGGAGATGGGAGGGTCTGGGAGGGAGTGTATGCTGCTGATTGGCTGGAATGTGTCTACTGACTGTGAGGTACAGGGTCAAAGTTTGCTCAATGATGATGTATAGGGGGCGGACCGAACATCGCATATGTTCGCCGGGAACTGTTCGCCGACGGATAGTTCGGGCCATATCTAATTGAAAATATGTCGAGACAAGAAGCCAGACGTATATATGATTTCAGTACATTAATCCCTGATGGTCTTAATTTAGATTTTGAATTGTTTGGTTTCCTTTAAGATTAGCTGGGTGGGTGCCCTTCGCCGATGGGACATCAGAGTCCGGCTGTTTTACCAGCATTCCGATCTCCCATCGGTGGGATATTAATAGGAAATACAGATCCCATTCAATACTCTACACCTACTACGAGGGATATATATTCCTTATAGTTTTTTATGTAGTCTTAAGTATGTATGTTATGTTTTTATTTTATATTATTTTTAAAAATAATCAAGAAACCCTTGAAAGGGGGGAAAAATGCACATATTAAGAAAAATGCTTTAAAACGCACAGGAATCGCATGTGCGTTTTTTCATGCAAATTAATGAAATAACTATAAGTATAAGAATTGCAGGAGATCCCAAAAAAATATGAATTTTACAATTTTTGTTGGACTAAATGTAACATAACTTATGAAAATTAGAGCTGGATCCATGCCGGGATTTGAAGGGAACCTTTAATTACACCTATATCGGGTTTTGGAGATAACCTAGATGGGTATAAAAAGGAAGTCCTTTTTCTGTTATAAATATGGCTACTGAAGAAGAGGTCAGAGAACCTCGAAAAGCGTTTAGCAATTATAACACCCATCAGGAATACATTAAATATCCTGCAACAATCTAATAAACAGTGCAAAACAGGCAAATATAAGAACTTTATAATTAACTCACTTTATCTGCAGTGCCTGGTTTATCAGATTTGACTGAGGGTCACATGACCTGTGATATCAGCTTCTCTCCCTGCTCTGATAAAGTTGGTTTCACAAGCCTGTAAACGAGACATCACTGTGCTAGCCATGCCCACTTTCACTGCCGGGCTGCCTGCTCTCTCCTAGGATTCTTAACCCCTTCAGCTGCACAGAGTGGGTAGCTGCAGGCAATGATAAGACATGGCTGGGCACAGGAGCTGACAGACTAGAGAGAGCATTGCACAAGAAGGTAGGGGGAAGATCCTGTGTGTATAAGCAGTGTCATTATACAGCTAGGACTTGTAGTTCTACACATACAAGTTGTGTTTGATTCTCCCAGCACTCAGGGCAGCTCTTGTATCCGATCCCTTAGCAGTGTCATTATACAGCTGGGACTTGTAGTTCTACACATACAAGTGGCTGTTGATTCTCCCAGCACTCAGGGCAGCTCTTGTATCCAATCCCTTAGCAGTGTCATTACACAGCTAGGACTTGTAGTTCTACACATACAAGTTGCTGTTGATTCTCCCAGCACTCAGGGCAGCTCTTTAATCCACTCGCTTAGCTTTGCAGTAGGAGAGGCAGAGATTGTTGTTATTGCATAAAAACAAGGACCAGAAAAGAACCAAGGAAATGAGGAAATATATATATTTTTTTGCCTAAAACTTGCTTAGCTTAGTCATATATTGCTGCCCATCAGATTTTCAGTGCTATAAATATTTTTTTTAATAACTCGAACAACTCCTTTAACAAAGAAAATAGCGGACGATACATCAGAGGGAAACAACACATGACATCATCTTAGTCACATGAAACGCTAGAACTCCGAACACAGCAGACAACTACCACCACGTGGGATGCTGAGTAGTGTTGAGCGCGAATATTCGGATAGCGAATATTAATAGCGAATATCGCAACTTCGATAATTCGCGAATATTGCGAATATAGTGCTATATATTCGTTATATCGAATATTCGTCATTTTCTCCATCTGAACACATGATTTCTTCCTGCTAAAAATGCTTGTGGGCCAATGACTCATTGGCCCACAAGCAAGAAGCAGAGAGGAATTAAGAGTTTAGATGGTAAAAAATGAGAATATTCTAAAAACTAATAGATAGCACTATATCGGATATATTCGTTTTTAGAATATTCGTCATTTAGAATATTCTAAAAAACGAATATATAGCACTATATCACATATATTCCTTTTTAGAATATTCTTTTTCCCCAATTAATACAGTTATTGCCCTTTGGCATACTACTCCCCGACAAGCGTCCCTGTCACCATGGGAACGCCTGGTAGTTAGAATATACTATCGGATCTGAGTTTTCACGATCTAACTCAGATCCGATGGTATATTCTAACCACCAGGCGTTCCCATAGTGATGGGGACGCTTGAAGATAGAATATACTGCCAGGGCGCTGTGATCCGGGCAATTAACCCCTCAGGTGCGGGTTAATTGCGCTGTGCTCACCCCACCCCACCTCCCAGTATTAAAATAATTCGTGCCAGTGCGCCCCCCGCCCTCCGCAGTATTAAAATAATCTGTAGCCAGTGCGCCTAACCCCCCTCCCCCAGTATTAAAATCATTGGTGGTCAGTGGCCACAGGCTCCCCCTTTCCCCTCCACCCCGTCATTGGTGGCAGCAGGCAGTTCCGATCGAGTCCCAGCGTGATGGCCGGGCTTCGATCGGTTACCATGGCAGCCAGGACGCTAGTAAAGTCCTGGCTGCCATGGTTGAGTTAATCACTCGGCACTGTCGGCAGCATTTACTTACCTGCGGGGCTCTCCTCCTTCTGCGAACTCACAGGTCTCTGCGCCGCATAGCAATGCTGAAGGCATATGCGGCGCATAGACCTGTCAGTTCTCAGAAGGAGGAGAGCCCCGCAGATAGTAAATGCTGCCGAGTGAACTGCCTGCTGCCGGGAGGGGGACCCTGTGGCCACTGGCACCAATGATTTTATTATTGGGGGAGGGAGGGTTAGAGCGCACTGGCCACAGATTATTTTAATACTGGGAATAGGGAGGCGCACTGGCTACAAATTATTTTAATACTGGGGAGGGGGCGCACTGGCCACAAATTATTTTAATACTGGGGAGGTGGGGGGCACAGCGCAATTAACCCGCACCTGAGGGTTAATTGCGCCGATCACAACGCCCTGGCAGTATATTCTAACTTCAAGCGTCCCCATCACCATGGGAACGCCTGGTGGTTAGAATATACCATCGGATCTGAGTTAGATCGTGAAAACTCAGATCCGATAGTATATTCTAACTACCAGGCGTTCCCATGGTGACAGAGACGCTTGTCGGGAATAGTATGCCAAGGGCAATAACTGTACTAATTGGGGGAAAAAGAATATTCTAAAAACTAATATATGTGATATAGTGCTATATATTCGTTTTTAGAATATTCAGTCATATTGTCAGACAATAGCGAATATTCAGTAAATTACACATTTAGACTGCAATTTCACTAATGTAGTGCTATAATCTTTTTTTTTAGTCTAATTTTTTTTGTCTCTTTCTGAATCAGAAAGAGACAAAAAAATAGACTAAAAAAAAGATTATAGCACTACATTAGTGAATTACAGTCTATATGTGTATTTTACGAATAATCGCTATATTGCTATAACTTAGTTTTTTAGAATTTTCGTCATATTCTAAAACAAGAATATATAGCAATATGGTGAATATTCGTAAAATACACAAAATCGCAATATGCGATTAATTATATCGCATATTATTTGCGATAAATAGCATTATGACGAATATTCGATTTCGACGAATATAAGACGAATATTCAATCGAATATTCGCGAAATATCGCGAAATCGAATATGGCACCTCCCGCTCATCACTAATGCTGAGTCCGGACTGAAACACATACTGTATACTTAGGTGAGGTGAGTGTATGTATCCTCAGGTGGGACGCCACCAAAATCTACAAACCAACTGAACAGTGAGTAAAAGAACTTATAAAGCAATCCCCATCATTAGAAAAAAGTCACAAAATTCAGCAGCTCAACCTTTGTTCATTTATGGATAGGTGCTCTCCTTGTAGGTCCACCCTTTGGCCAAAAAACTAAATAGAAAACGTGCTATGTCAAGGGGCACACACAATAGGAACACCCAATATTTTATTGCTAGTTCTATAAAAATGCTGACACGATGCACAATAATAATACAGTAAAATGAAATAAAATCTCCTAGTTAAGATATCCTTCTTATGTATTCCCATCAATAAGGTGAAGATAAGTAACAAAATAGTCCAACCAACATGGTTTGAGTCCTCATCTAGATACAGCCTTTTGAGTTAGTCGCAATATCGTAGCGGCACTATGACCCCCACACCAATGTAGCACTGTGGAGTGGCAGAGTAAAACAGTTTGTGTAGCTGCACCGATGTGTGAAATGTTAGATCACAATAGATCCTTTCATTGCCGTTAGGATGTCCAATCTCTCTTATTATTCCCACAAGTGGAGTATTATAAAAAGTTGTACACGGTTACGTGCTTACCACTCTTCACAGCTCTCTCGCAGCGTTGCTGACCAACAACCTCCCTTACGCGGCGTCCCACGGGGTGCGCTATGCTCCGGCGTGGGGTCCCACATAACCCGGATGCTAGGGAACAGGAAGAAGCGGGGGTGCCGTCAGTGGAGTGGATATGTGCGGTCCTAAAGTCCGGACTTGATTCAGCGCTGGACCGACAAACAGACAAGTGTCAAAATGGGCAATAGATGATCTTGGCCAATAGTGATTCCTCTGTAATGTCCTCAACATGCTGCAGCAATGAAACGCTCACTCCTTTCATGCCAAACGCGTTTCGGGGTGCTTTACCCCTTCCTCAGTGGTATTGAGAGTGAGCGTTATAATCCCATATATAGGGATTTCAATTACCCATAATCTATAGTGGCAATATGTGACCTAGAAGGCCTGGTGTGGATAGAATGGATTTTGAACACTCACACATTAATACACTTTGTAAATGTTAATAAAAAAAACTTATTCTCCACTTCAAGAATTAAAACATGGAAATGTTTATATAAAAAACATAAATAAACATATCAATAGGAAAAAGAAACTTATTGTAAATAAAATGCAATAAAAACGCAACAGAACCGCATGATATAGCATATGCGTTTTCTATGTGATTTTTGTCGTTTTTAAATCTATAACGCTAGCTGTAAATCAAACAACAAATCAGATGAAGGATGATAGTGGTAGTGTGGGGGAGGGGAGTCTGGTAGGGAGGGGAGATCGGAATGTCGATAGAAACGATCAGACACCGATGTCACATCACCGCCAGACTAGCCCCCCACTATAAAAACCCAAATAGCTCAAAATCTGCATTCAGGCTTTGGGGATCAAGGTGTCGAAGTCAAAGACCCTTCGCGTTTCTTGTCTTGACATTCGAGCTACATGGTTTCCCCCTCTCCAAAACCTTTTCACCTTTTCTATGGCACAAAACTTCATATCTGAAGGATCACAATTGTGAAACATTTTGAAATGTTGAGATAGTGAGTGTGTCTCCAGCCCCTTTTTTATAATTGCAATATGATCAGCCATTCTTTTCTTTAAGGTTCTTTTCGTTCTCCCTATGTCTTGTTTTTTGCACCCACATTCCAACATATAGATGACATCAACTGTATCGCATGTCAGACCATCTTGGATATTCATCTCGAAGCCATTCACCATAGACTGTACTACAGTTGTTTTTTGGGGAAGGTGGTAGTTCTGCAGTTGTTACAACATCCACATCTAAAGAAACCTTTTAGAGACAGACATTTTTTTTTATTTTGAAGTTGTACATTCCTTTTTACCTTTGGAGCTACTCTACTCACTAAATTGGCTGCCTTCGTATACGTAATCCTAGGATTATCACTTAACATAGGGCCTATAATTTTATCATTTAGTAGGTAAACCCAGTGTTTCTTTATTATTTTCTCTATTGTGCGCTATTGGGAACTAAAAGGTAAAATTATTCTTAAGGTTCTTAAAGTCAAGGAACTCTCTAAAACCTGGATTGGGCACTCCCTTTTTAGGAACTGTTGTTTCAGTACTCTAGATTCTTCTTCAAACTTTTCTTCTTCCGTACAATTACGTTTCAATCGTTTAAATTGACTAGTAGGGATATTGGTAAGCCAACGGCGTAAGTGGCAACTAGTATATCTTATAAAGCTGTTCCTAGCCAATGGTTTAAAGTGAGTATTACAGCCTAACCTATCTCCTTGGACATATATCTCCAAATCCAAAAAATCCACTTTCTTATCACTAATGGAGGGAGTGAATATTACATTTCTATCATTTATATTGATCTTGTTTAGAAAGGTAGTCAAAGCCTCCCTGGAATCTTGCCAGATAAATAGGATGTCATCTATGAATCTACGCCATAGCACCAGACCCGCTCCCAGCCTGGGCTGTATGATTTCGGATTCCCACTGCACCAAAAATAAGTTTGCATAGCTGGGAGCGAATCTGGTGCCCATGGCGGTTCCAATCTTCTGTACATAAAATTCCTGCTCAAATAGTAAGTAGTTGTGTTAAAGTATGTACTCCACACCTTCCAATAAGAAACCTATTTGATATTACGGGATCACACTGTTTGACCTCAGTTGTTTTAGTAACGCATCTTTTCCTTTCTTATGGTCAATAATGGTGTATAGGGATCCGACATCCAGCGTACCCAAGATCCAATTGTCACACCACTGAATCCCCTCAAGTGTTCTGATATTAGTAGTGTCACGGATATAGGACGGTATGGTCTTGACATAAGGTTGTAACCATTCATCAATAAATTTAGATAGGTTACATGAAATTGAATTGATCCCCGACACTATGGGACGCCCAGGGGGGACTGTAAGTCCTTATGTATCTTGGGAATGCAGTAGAATGTCGGAATCCTTTTTTTGGACATTCTAACGGCAATGAAAGGATCTAACATTTCACACATTGGTGCAGCTACACAAACTGTTTTACACTGGCAATCCCCATCATTACCACTAATTGCTCACTGGAAATCAGGATAAATAAGTCTGCTGGAGATTAATTATATGTATGAAGCTAACAATACTACCATCATGAACTATTAACACTATTTTGGTTATTGTTACCAACTACTAATATTGTTAATGGAATATCAGTCTCCGCTATGTACTGTTGTGACTAAATAAGAACTTACCATCAGCAAATAATATTGATAATCCAATCCATAAACGTTATTGACATTTTAACAACAACTTGTCATCTATATCTTCTAACAATTGGTCGTTCACTTGTAACTTTTCCATCTACAAACACTGTTTAATAGTGTCAACAGAAGAATCCATCAACTATATGCGCTACTATTAGTTGCAAGCATTGTTGTGAACACGGTATCGCTAAATGTAATCGCTACTGTAAACACAATACTGTCAAATACAATGTTGCCAATATATGGCTAGTCCACTAGCAATAAGGTGTTTTTTATCTGTTTTATTTCATTTTAGTTTAATGTAATTTTTGCATGCTTTTTTAAGTATATTGTGATATGAATAAACCTTTTCTGGTTAATATACACAAGTATATTCAATGAGTGATATAGATTCAGATGGTGAGTGCCCACTTATCTTAGCTATATTTATTTAATCATGACTTCATTTATATATTTCTGTATTGTTGAATTTCTTTATGTATTTATTTGCGAATCATTTTTTTGGGGTGGTTTATCAATCGATGAGTCTATTGATCTATTTTTTAATTCATTTAATACATCTCTTATTTATTTATTCATGCAATTAAAAAATATTTAAATATATATATACTACACAATAAGCCCGTTAGAATAACGACCGCTAAAACAGAAGTGCATAAACATTAGTAGGAACTGTCGATCTTAAATGGCAAGGCAACTTGACCACATTGGCTTTTTGCCCACACTGGTCTGCTCTCAGTTTCCATATCAGTCACATCGAGTCTGTAGAGGAACACTGCGGTAACGCAGCCTGCCCGCCCTGTATTGATTCCTCCAAGCCAGAGGGTAGCAGGACTGTCAGGGTTTAGCAGCGGCTCTCTCATCCCCCTTTTGTCTGTGAGGAGGCATGGTTAACGCTGCTTGCCCCGACCATACATGATCAGCGCCGCACACACGCTGGTCTACAGCCATCGGCCGCACCCAGCCGTCCTCTGCCCATCTGAGCACAGAAACCAGTGAGGAGCCAGCTTACCTCGGCCCAGGTGTGGAAGTTTCCCTTGGCTCTGCCACCAGGATGAGTTCCCCTCCCCTTGGTGATGACTCATAGTCCCCGGCTGCTGGCGGTGTCCTCGTCGGCTGCCTCCAGTGCGCAGTCCGGATTATCGCTCGCAGGTTAGGCTGCTGAATAAGCCTTTAGCCGCGAGGCTTGGCTACACACAGGGGGTTATGTCACACAGCCCGGGGCAGGCTTTACCAGGAAGGGGATGACATTCACCAGGGAGGACTAACAAGGTCATCCATTGTGCTGCACACAGGCTGCTTGGTTCCTCACGAAAATAGGACTTCTTGTCCTCCGGTGTCTCAGGTTCGGTGAGGAAGCTGGCATCTGGCGAGCATCTTTCCCTCACCGCGCCTGTGCAGAATACTGAACCGCGTGAGATTTCCCCAGAGCACAGGGCTGGCAGATGGATGTGAGCGCTGCCATGGCCCTATCAATCAGGACTTCGAGGGAGGCAACAAAGGTGGGTAAACTGAGCCTCTAGGTGCAGGAACAACACCCCCCTGCTCCTATAGACTAATTACCATATTATAAAAGTAAGTTTTCTGGCGTAACGGGGGCATAGATAAAAGTAGGAATAGGCTAGTTAGGGTCTGCGGACACGAGCTCATCTCCAATGTCACCTAGCTTAATAGGGTAAAATCTGGTGACAGAAACCCTTTAATACCAGACACTTTAATTCTGAAGTTCATTCAATCAAGGTCTAGGCAGCGCCAAAGGGGTCCGCAGCTACGTTTTTTACAGGTTATTTTTCTAGAGGCTATAACATAGAACAACACAGCGGTACTTAGGGGAGAAGGGAAGGGGAGAATTATTTTATTTTTTTAGAGGAAGGGGGTTATGAGGTAAAAGAAGAGGAAAGTTTTGGGGAATTTCTTTCGATGCTGACAGTTCTGTGGCTCGTGCTTGTCATTTCGCGGTATACTGGCTCTTTGTCAGAGGACCATTTGATGAAGAGCCAAAACAGGCAGTCTTTGAGAGATTAAACAGACAGCCCATTGCTTTATGTGGACTTTTAGAAATGCTTAAAGGGGCTGTCAGCTTCTTTTATATTGATATGGCCTGTTCTCAGTATAGCTATCATTATTTAACCGATGAGACCTAGCACCCTGCACCACTGCTGTTCACCCTTTTTGGGAGAGTTCAGCAACTACACAGCTCCATCAGGGAGGACTGGAAACTTAAAGTGGCCCTGGAAAAAACTAAAAGTACAACCATGTTTTGCCAGGTCTAAATTGACATAAGGTGGGGGCAATGCTAACAGGCAGGACCAA
>JAKVIS010000953.1:0-44986 GCA_033119425.1 Bufotes viridis
AAGTAGCCGAGTTGAGCTGCTTTAGGCTATATCGCTCTGGATCTGTGCTTTTACACAACCTCCGCCATGTGCCGCTAGCTCCGCCCTCAAAGAATTTATTAAAGGGTGTACTGAGCACTTTGAGCCCATAAGTGTTTTACGGAATTTAGAAACACTTGGCTGTGAAAATGAAAAGTTCTTTCAATAAAATGTTGCTTTAGTCCCAAATTTTTCATTTTCACAAGGGTAAACAGGAAAAAGCACCCCATAATTTGTTACCCATTTTCTCCTGAATATGGCAACACCCCATATGTGGTGGTAAGCAGCTGTAAGGGCACATGGCAGGACTCAGAAAGGAAGGAGCATCATATGGCTTTTTGCAGTGCAAATTTTGATGGATTGGTTTACGGGCACCATTGGTTTTTATTTTTTGAGCGATTGTCTTATGCAGGGGTTCATTTTTTGAGGGATGAAGTGACGTTTTCATTGGTACCATTTTTGGGTTATATATGAATTTTGATCATTTGGTATTATGCATTTTGTAAGGCAAGGCGACAAAAATAATGACTGTTCTAGCAGAGTTTTTATTTAGTTATTTTTATTGCATTCACCTTATGGGGCGTATCATGTGATATTTTTATAGAGCAGGTTGTTACTGTCACGGCGATACCTAATATATCTATTATTTTTATTTTGTTTTACACTGTGAAAGCATTTTTGACTTGAAAAATACCTAATATGTCAATTTTCTCTTTTTACTCTTTTTTTATTTTGGGAAAAGGATGCCTTTTTCTTTTTTACTGGAAACTTATTTTTTAATTATGTAAAACAACTTTAAACTTTTTTTTATCCCACTCTGGGACTTCAACTTTGGGGATCTGATCCCCTCTACAATGCATTGCAATACATATAAGTTTCACAGGCTTCCATGGAAGTCATCGGGCTGCCTTCCCAGCCATTTGTCACTGCAGCACGGGGACCCGATGGGGACAGGAAGAGAGCTCCCTCCACATGCCCCGTTGTCCGCGGCATAGTAAGGGTTAAAGCACTGAAATTCGTGTTTTCACTGGTGCCGGAGCATACAGCAGGACCCCTGCTGCTGATCAGATGGGCGCTGCTCCTGCAGCTCCTGCACCCGCCACATCAGCGCACCGTAGCAGTACGTAGCTGGGCGGTAAGTCACTTCCACATATAGTGTCACATGCTTGGTGTCCCTCATAAATAGTGCCTCTTATACATGCTGCTTTATGTATAGTGCCTCTTGTATGTGCCCCACTTTATGTATATCCCCTGTTGTATGTGCCCCCTTTATGTATAATGCCTCATATATTCCTTTTATGTATAGCGCCTGTTATATGTGCCCAATTATGTATAGTTAGATAATCAATTAAAAAGGAAAATCGAACCTATTCCAACGGCGCTGCCAAGGACCACAGGATAGAAGGTATCTGCTGGTATGGTATTTATTGGTCTCACGCGCTTTCAGGGGTAAAGTACCCCCTTCTTCAGGACAATATTACATAAAGGGAGCACATTACAAACATTTATATAGCCATGTGCTATGAGTATTGGCGCCAAAAAAACAAAGGAACGGGGGAGGAGGGAGGGGGCGGGATTACTGGGGTGTGTCCAGAGGAAAGTTCCCAGTTGTATTATAAAGGTTGCCGTTGGTATTTACATCTGTTAAATGGATGTGTGGCTTGCTATTCACTGTTCAGTGATTTGAAGCCAGTAGGGAGGGTGAGGGTTATATCTCCGCCCACATAGGAGCGTGATTGGTCTTGCTACGGTAAGGTGAGTAAGAGGTGGGTGGGTATTTTTTTGCCGGTCACAATGTGATTTTGGCAGGTGCGGTTTAGCTGTCAGATTGAAAGAGAAAAGAGACTGTCCCGGGGGCCAGGGACAATCGCGTTCCTGTTGAGGAGCGATATCGGCGTCTTGCTGTTAGGGCATGTCAGGGGGCAGTCGCGCTCCTATTGTAGAGTAGTATAGCTATCTCGTAGTTGCGGCATGTCCGGGGACAGGAGACAGTCGCGCGTGTGGAGTGATGTCGTAATCTTATTATTGTACCATGGTATGTCGGGGGGCTGTCACGCTCTTGTAACGGAGCGATATACTCGTCCGATGTCCTCGTTCTATTATAGTTAGCGCATAGGGTCATGCCTGCAGTAATAGTATTATTAAGCGCATAGGGTATGCCTGCAGTAATAGCATTAGTTATCGGATCGAAAACAATTATGTAAATTATGTATAGTGCCTCTTATATGTGCTCCCGTTATGTATAGCGCCTTAGATGTTCCCTTTATGTATAGTGCCTTTAGATGTGCCCTTCTTGTATAGTGCCTCTTCTATGTGCCTCCTGAATACAGCATACACAGACTGTATTATAATACTCTGCAGAAGCTAGACTGCCGTGGGAAACAGAAGGTGTGATGTCACTGGCTACATGTTGCTGATGGTCACATGACAAGAGGTATAATAGATGCAGTGGGGATAAATAGGGTCACGAACCAGCAGGTGTGAACCCACTGTGCCACGTGTCCTACCTCCTCTAAGGGTGTTGTTTAAGTGAACCCCTCGTTCTTCACAGTACCTCTGATGATGGGGATAGACTTTTCCAAGGGGAACACCAGGTCGCTACCTCTTGAGGAGGATTGACACACAAGGCAGATGGACCAGGAGGTACCAGAGCATGGTACCAGAGGTACGGATGTAGTCAGCAGGCCAAGTCATAACCAAGAGCAACAGTACAGGACCAAAGGATGAGGCAGAGGCGAAGTCAAATGAGCAATAGGTCAGAGCATAGGTACAGGTCAGGCAATCCAGATTGGTAACAGGAGAGTCAAGGCAAGCAGGTAGCAGAGTCCAGGACCACAAGCAGCAATATCAGCAACCACTGCAGGACACAAGGATCTTGATGCTCAGGCATCTGGGAAGGGGGCTGAGCCAGTTATATATGTGCAGGAGGGCAAGGTCACATGAGCTAACCCATAAATCACAAAGTGACACAAGCCTGCCCTAAAGGAAGTGCTTCAGGGAACAAGCTAAAAACAAGCTGTGCTCAGGGCTGAAAGGAAACCGCGAAGCAGATTCCAGAACAGACAATGCCTGCTCAGGACTGCAGTGGTGAATGGAGAACAGTGGCAGCAGATCACTGCTGAACACAGAGCCCGCAACTGTGGCGGTAACCAGAGGAAAATCAGCCGCTGTTACAGTATATACAGCAATGTACTGATATGTGCGGTACTAGAGGGTGGTTATTAACGGTAGATACTCAGATTGGGTCACTGTCACTAGTGGGGTACCTCAGGGGTCAGTGTTGGGCCCTATTCTCTTCAATATATTTATTATTGATCTTGTAGAAGGCCTGCACAGTAAAATATCTATTTTTGCAGATGACACTAAACTGTGTAAAGTAATTAACACTGAAGTGTAATTATATCAGACCCAGAGGAAATTAGAGAGACCTTTTTTCAATACTTTCTCAGATTTATAGAGCTCCTCCTGGACTACCATCTGACTTGGTGAGGCAGTTCCTGGAGAGAATCCATCTTCCAATGATAACGGAAGCCCAAAAAATTTTTGGAAAGAGAATTGTCTCTTTGGAGATCCAGGAGGCTTTGGGCTCTATCTCTGGGAATTCGTCTCCAGGGTTAGATGGTCTTCCGTATGAATTCTATCGCAAGTATAGGGATGTTATTCTTCCTCATCTAATGGAGGTGTTTTCTGAAGCCCTACAGGGAGGGAGCCTACCACAGTCCATGATGAAAGCTTTGATAGTCTTAATTCCTAAAAAAGATAAAGATCCGCTGGATTTGAGTTCATATAGACCTATTTCCTTATTAAATTCGGATATTAAGATACTATCAAAAATTCTGGCTAGGAGGCTCTCCGGGGTTATGTCCTCTGTTATTCACCCAGACCAAAATGGCTTTATGCCAAAAAGGGGCACCCACCATAATTTGCATAGGTTTTATACTAACATTCAATCTCCCGGGAGTGGCGCCCGCTCTATTCTGTCATTGGATGCTACTAAAGCGTTGGACAGAGTCGAGTGGGGGTTCCTCTGGGAGGTGATGAAGAGGATGGGCTTTGGCCCTAAGTTTATGGCGATGGTGCAGTTGTTATACAAATGCCCAGTCGCTAGGATCAGGATTAATGATATACTGACAGAGAGCTTTGTACTGGGAAGAGGTACACGCCAAGGATGTCCCCTCACCCCTCTTTTATTTAATATCTATATTGAACCTCTTGCAGCTAGTATTAGGCAGGACTTGAAAGTGGCTGGTTTTGGTGTAATGGGGAAGCAGGATCGTATATCTCTTTATGCAGATGATATCTTGTTTTTTATCCAGCAAACAGAAACTACACTCCCTCGAATAATGGAATTGGTTAATCTGTTTTCTGCCTCTTCCGGACTTGAGGTTAACTGGGAAAAAACTGCTCTTCTCCCTGTAGATGAATTGCGAGGATCGAGGGAAAACTCTATTATTAATCGGTTAATGATTTCTGACTCAATAAAATACCTGGGGATAATAGTTACTGCCAAAATTCAAGATTACCTACAACTTAATTTGCTTCCCTTATTGTTAAAAGTGAGATCTAAAATTAAGGTAAAAAATTCTGCCCGCAAGAGCAGATAGAATTTCATTAATAAAAATGGTGGTGCTTCCCCAGGTTCTGTATGTTCTTCGCAATTCGCCTGTATGGATTGAAGATAAGTACTTTAGGTTGATAGAGCGGATGCTCAACGATCTGCTATGGGGGAGAAAGCGCGTGAGATTAAAGGCGCTATATTTTTCTTTTGTTTCTACAATCGGGAGGTCTTAACCTCCCCTATTTTAGGGGTTACTATATGGCCCCTCAACTCAGTTTTTTTTATGACTGGGAAAATAGCCATCTTTGTAGAAAATTGGTAAAAGACTCGGGTTTTTCTGATTTTTTCACAGTACTAGAGTCCGATTATTTAATTAATACACAGACTGTATATAAACCTTTCTGCAAGATGGCTATTAAAGCTTGGTTGGTTATAAAGGGCTGGTTTAAAGTTGAGGCATTACTAATTTGTACCCCACTATGGCATAACCAAAAACTTCTGAACTTAGAGGACCCTAATTGCAGGCAATACTGGAGGATGAAAAATATTCAATATATACATCAGGTGGTTAGAAATGGTCAGATCCTGTCGCATATGGAGCTAAAACAAAAGTTAAATGTAGGTGAGGTGGCTTGGTATGCCTACTTCCAATTGAGGTCGGCACTTCTTAGCACTGCTGTTAGTCATTCACTTAATGTAGACACTCCTGAATTTCTGCACAATTTGATTAGTAAGAAAGGATGTACGAAAGTTAAACTTTCACATTGTTATAGGCACCTAATGAAAAAAAATTATGGATTGTCTTTCTCCAGGACAGAGATCCTGGTCTGTTTTATTGTCTGAGGTGGGTTCCCCGGACTGGGAGAATATAGGTGATGGTTTAAGATTGGTTTCTCACAATTTCAATCATATTGTTGTTCAGTTTAATATTATACACAAAATATATTTTACACCTTTATGGCTTCACAGGAGAGGATTTAGAACTTCTTCTGACTGCCTTCGATGTGGGGACCCCGGGGCAGACCATCTTCATCTGTTCTGGGATTGTCCGATAGTGAACAAGTATTGGAGAATGGTTCAAATAGTTTTGGTTCAGAGGCTTAGTGTGAATATTCCTCTATCCCCAAAAATATGGGTCCTTGGTGATCTATCGGAAGTTAACTGTCAGCCCCCAAGCTGCCAATTGCTGACCAAAGTGATGTTTTTGGCCAGGCTTCTCATAGCCAGAGAATGGTGCTCCCCTCTGTTCCAGAGTGCAACAATTGGCTATGCTTAGTCAAGAAGGTGAAAAGCTATGAGAAGGTGGAGTATTATTTGGAAGGATTGGGACAATTAAGAGGTTTATCCTTTTTTTTTTTTTTTTTTCTGCGGGGTTGGGAGGGGGAGGGGGGTATTGTGGGGTAGATAGGCATGATTTTGTAATGTTGTAACTTTTACGGATTGTATGTTCTATGATGCTCAAAATAAAAATTATATAATATAAAAAAAAAAACACTGAAGAGGACAGTTTTCTGCTACAGAGGGATCTGGATAGATTGAAGGCTTGGGCAGAGAAATGGCAGATGAGGTTTAACACTGACAAATGTAAAGTTATGCACATGGAAAGGAATAATGCAAGTCACCCGTACATATTAAATGGTAAAACACTCGGTAACACTGACATGGAAAAGGATCTAGGAATTTTAATAAACAGCAAATTAAGCTGCAAAAACCAGTGTCAGGCAGCTACTGGCAAGGCCAATAAGATAATGGGTTGCGATCAAAAGGCATAGATGCCCATGATGAGAACATAGTCCTACCACTTTACAAATCACTAGTCAGACCATACATGGAGTACTGTGTACAGTTCTGGGCTCCTGTGAACAAGGCAGACATAGAGCTGGAGAGGGTTCAGAGGAGGGCAACTAAAGTAATAACTGGAATGGAGCAACTACAGTACCCTGAAAGATTATCAAAATTAGGTTATTCACTTTAGAAAAAAGACGACTGAGGGAGATCTAATAACTATGTATAAATATATCAGGGGTCAGTACAGAGATCTATCCCATCATCTATTTATCCCCAGGACTGTGACTGTGACGAGGGGACGTCCCTCTGCGTCTGGAGGAAACAAGGTTTGTACACAAGCATAGAAAAGGATTCTTCACTGTAAGAGCAGTGAAACTATGGAACTCTCTGCCTGAGGAGGTGGTAATGGTGAGTACAATAAAGGAATTCAAGAGTGGACTGGATGTATTTCTGGAGTGTAATAATATTACAGGCTACAGCTACTAGAGAGGGGCCGTTGATCCAGGGAGTTATTCTGATTGCCTGATTGGAGTCGGGAAGGAATTTTTTCCCTTGAGTGGGGAAAATTGTCTTCTGCCTCACAGGGTTTTTTTGCCTTCCTCTGGATCAACTTGTAGGAAACAGGCCAAACTGGATGGACAAATGTCTTTTTTCGGTCTTATATACTATGTTACTATGTATGTTACACCGCTATATATACTATATATTTGTAGACACTACGCCTATTATATATAACGACTGGCATACCGATCACAGACGTGTGACGCAAAGGGAGGGAAAAGGGAAGCCCTGTCCAAGGGAGAGGTAAAGTTGGTGACCCCTAACTCACCTAGAAGCTGGCACCTGACTGCCCTGACGTCCCTAGACGGGTTTTTCACCCTACGCCGATCATGTGCCTAAACCCTGGCTTTCCTTAAGCTGAGCCCTAAGTAGTGAATAGGGCGGTGGGAGCACTAGTCCTCACCACTAACACTAAAGGAAGACAGGAAAACACCAGGGAGTGGACAGACAATACAGACAAAACATATAAGCCCAGATGGGCGACAACAGCGGACAACAAAAGGCCAACAGGGATCCGGAGGGTAATGCTCCGGCACGACAACCAGGAACAACAGCTATACAGCTCCAGTGGGTCAGTATAGAAGTCCAGGCAGGATGCTCTATATCTGGCAACCAGAGAAGTGGGAAGGGGGAATATAATGAGGTTGGGAGTGACGGACAAGAAACAGCTGAGGAGAAGAAGCTACAGATCCCTGAGTGAGACAAAAAGGATTGCAAGGCAAACACAGAAAGCTACCATTAAGTAACAGCACAATCTTTAGACATAGAGCGCGCAGCTACCCGCTGCGACTTCTTGACCGCGGGTATAACGGAGTCAGACGTGGCTCCTGACACCCTCATGACATTATACCTCACATTTCAGTACTCAAGCTGTGTATACTATATATCTGTAACCACCTCATCTATTATACTTTTATAATGCATGCAGATTGCAGTATATACAGATATATAGTATAAACAGCAGTGTACTGATATGTGAGATACGAGGTGTAATACATGCAATGTGTACATATATATTGTATATACAGCAGTGTACTGATATGTGAGGTACGAGGTATAATTGATGCAGTGTGTACAGATATATAGTATATACAGCAGTGTACTCATACGCGCGGTACAGGTAAAAATTATCCCTTGTATTTCAAATATCAGTTCACCGCTGTATATAATATATATCTGTACACACTGCTTCTATTATACCTCAAATATCAGTACACCGGCTGTGTATACTGTATATCTGTACACACTGCATCTATTATACTTTTATAATACATGCAGTATATGTATATAGTATAAACAGCAGTGTACTGATATGTGAGGAACGAGGTATAATACAGATGTATCATCGTTTGCG
The DNA here is from genome assembly GCA_033119425.1 of Bufotes viridis. Lineage (NCBI taxonomy): Eukaryota > Metazoa > Chordata > Amphibia > Anura > Bufonidae > Bufotes > Bufotes viridis. The sequence goes on from JAKVIS010000953.1 coordinate 8,280, forward strand.
CTCCCAGCAGACTCGCGGCAGCGCGTAACGATTTCGAATTTCCTTTGTGGAGCCGAAGCGCGTGATAGACTTTAGAAAAAATTAAGGGTGTAATTTAGGTTAGTAAACGCCAGGTGGCGCTTGGAACTACTGTGGATATTAACAGAGTGGCGAAATAACAACATCAGCCTTACACACCAGGGTCAGGGGGAGAGGGTGGCTTAGCTGCTACAGGACATACACAAAAGTACAGGGTGGGATGGCACCAGAACAATAACTCATTAATACGGAAGTCGGCTGAAGCTAAAATCGCTATGCGATGCATAGTACTTGAATTAATCGCATTGCAATTTCAACTTTCTCAAATCCGACAGTACATTCTAAGCATTGTTCCCATGGTGATAGGGACGCTCCATTAGCACGGAAGCCGGCAAGCTGAAATCGCAATGCGATTCATAGAACCTGAATAAATCGCATTGCGATTTCAACTTTTACGCAGAATGAGTATATAGTGCTATGTAGCCAAATATGGCCAAAGGGTGTCACGTGTTTCAGAGAACCAATCAGAAGACTTTTTGATCGCAGGGAAATAAATGGCAGTTCCCCTTAGTGATGGGGCCGGAACTCTGCAGTTTTTATTTTTATTTTTTTTTTATTTTATTTTTTATTTAACTTTTTTTTTTTATCTAAATAACGGATTATTAAACGCTCCATTAGCACGGAAGCCGGCTGAAGCAGAAATCGCAATGCGATTCATAGAACTTGAATAAATCGCATTGCGATTTATTTTTCCTTTTTATTTTATGTAACTTTTTTTTTTGTTTAAATCTAAATAGCGAATTATTAAATACTACCACTGTCGGGTCGCCGACTTCATCATCCTCCTGTTCCCAAAACTGTCTCGGATCGGTATCCTGTACAGTTAATAGACCAGAGGATATTGATGCCTGCCGAGAAAAAAAGGGACATGTTAAAAATTTATTAAGAATAATAATGATTCTAATAATAAAAAATTCTATTCTATACTCGTATAAAACGTATTAAAAAAAATGTATGTACATGTAATCAGTCTATTTAATTGTGTTACATTTAATGTACAGTACTTACTCTGGTGGTGTTTTTACCCAATTTACACCATTATCTTCAATAAATTTTGTAGATGCCGAATGTTTTGGGTCGTTATCTTGAAACAGTCGGTGCCCCAAGGCCAGTGGTCAGTGATATATGGCACTAATGTTTTCAAGACGATTTCATCCTGGAAATAAATCTTGTCCATAATACCTAGGATAGATTACAAAATTATATGAATATAATTTTCATACACACACAATATATTTAATTAAAAAAATTGTTAAATTACATATTGCAACATACTGTACTGCATATTTAACATATAATTTTTACGGTATATACTCTAATAAACATTACCTTCAAATATCACGATAGGACCAGGACCTTTTCTCGAAATACAACCCCAGACATGGATTTTTATGGGATGCTTGGGATGTGGTTTTATAGCAATATGGTCTTTATGCCGAAAGGACATTTTGGCAAAACGTTCCAGTGCAACAGAGGTTTCATCTGTAAAAAGAACATCATTAAATTGTTCCACATTATCTATCCAAGCTGAAGCCTGGGCCAATCTTTTTTCCTGATTCTGCTTCCGGATCATGGGGGACTTTCTATTAAATAAATTAAAAGCAAAAATTTTAAGTTGTATTTCATTTAATAATCGCTAGAATGAGAAAATTCTAAATACAATAGTCTACTTTTAATATAGATAATGTACTATAGGATATACTTTACCTTGTATTAGCATATTTCCAACCCATCTGTCGACGAACTGCACGGATGCTGCTTTCTGATAGTTTGACATTGTATGTTTCCTGCAAAATTTTTTTCACTTTACTAGCAGAAAGTTCATAGTTTTTTTTCGTAATGTCATGGATCAGTTCCCGAACTTCACTGTAGAAAGAAATAAAAAAAAAAAATTTAAATTTACAGTAGTGGTGCAATATATACAATGCTTTTATATTAAATAGACTACTGTATGTTAAATACATGTTAAAAAAAAAAAATTTACAGTACGGTACACAGAAATACTTACAATGTAGTCTTAGAAATAATCGCACTCGCTTTCTTTGTTTTCCCTTGGCATAGTATCGTACACTTTTGATGTGAATCGCAATACCAGCTTCCTGCAAACACCGGTAGATATCAGTAACGCAATGTCCCTCGGAAGTCATTGTAATAATTTTCTCGATAACAAATTGAGGAACCCTTTGTGGCATTTTCTTCAATAACTGTACTGTACTGTAGGTATTGTCTTCTGGTAAAACTTGACTGTAATATTAGTCAACGTTGTCATTTGTTCTGTTATATACTGTCTTGGTGGGTGTGGTTAATTATGCACACCTACCGTAACAATAAAATCCTAGTATAAAAGGGGTAGAAGCTTGTAAGAAATGCCTACACTTTCAGAAAATTCTCCAGTAGTAAAGCTGTATTCAAAGCTGCAGTACTGAACTTTTCAGTACAACAGTACTTCAGTGGACAACCTTGGAATTTTTTTCTTTGATACAAGATGCGATCAAAAGGTTTTACCAGACTGAAAAACAGACTGCATCTTTGCGAAGTTTGGTGCCAGCAGCAAAATCCAAGAACATGAAAAACCTACACTAACTCGTAGAAAATTCTGTCACCTTGGGTAAGGAGAACATTTTAAATCATTCAAGGAAAAGGAAAGTCAAGCCTAAATGTTCAACTCTTCTTCGATCTGCACGTATAAGTACTCCATTAACAGTAGCAGAGTCAAGTGATCCCGTACAAGAAAAGACTGAAACGTCTGTTAATGGAACTGTTGCCTTAGAAAGCTGCAGCACAGCCGGGATAATTTCATGTCTAGATGAAATGATCTGCACGACCGACAAAAACTACGGAAAAGGTGTTACAATAATTCGCCCTGGAGATGAGGTAGACAGATTGCCGGTGGAAACAAGTTTTTATGCAGCAAACTTGTGCTCGACTCCGAGGAGTGTAGGAGAGTACCTGGGGTGGTAATAGACGGTAGGTACGTGCCACCGGGGTCCTGGTCCCAGTGGAGTAAGAGCCAGAAAAGTGTGTTTTGCAGCGGTTATGCTGTTAACACATCCGGGCCGGCTCTTACTGGGAGCAGGCAGATATGCGGGTGGGTGCCTGTCTCCCCACGGTCCAGGCCAGGTTTGCAGGGAGGGTTTAAAACCCGACCAGCAGCAAGGGTGTGGTGGAAGCTGTTGTTCTCTTGCTGTGAGAGTGAGAGGTGAAGGTGAGCTGGGCTGGGCTGTGTACTGAGGCCTGTAAAGGACTGTGCGGGGAACCCCAGCTGAAGCCAGGAGGGATCCGTAATCCGTGGCTAGAAGCCGGACCCAGGGGCTTGCTTCCCAAGGAGAAAGAGGTGACATTACTCCTGGCTTTGAATAGACTTTTCTTGTTGTGATGGAACCAGGCCTCAAGTAGCCTGCAGCTGGTTTGGGACTGAACTATTGTTTTGCCGTTGTGTGTGACCACCCTCCCTATGAACTGCACTGCCTTTTCACTTGTGTTCACCGTGTGAATAAAGAAAGCACCGTTTAACACCAAGACCTGTCTGTGTTGCCTCTACCACTGCCTACCAGAGCGGATCCCCACAATTGGTGGCTTGCAGCGGGCATACTGCAGTGAGGCTGGCAAAGAATATTTATCCGGGTGGTGCATGGCTGCATGTCATACATTAAACCAGCAAGCTTGGTCATCCCTGACAAAATGGAGGAGCTGGTTAAGCAGTTGGTGCAGAGCAATGCATAACAGCAACAAACAAACAGTTTGCTGGTACAACAGTTGGCGCTTATGCAAGAGGCAGTGACTCCTTCGCCGCCAGCTCCCAGGGATAAAGTCCGGTCTGCATTAAGGAAAATGGCTCCGGAGGATGATATAGAGGTGTTCGAGAGGACTGCGGAACAGGAGAACTTACCGTCGGGACAGTGGGCAGAAGTGGTGGCGCCATTCCTAGTCGGAGACGCCCAAAGCATACTTCGACCTCAGCCGTGAGGACGCCCAGGATTATGGGAAGCTAAAGGCTGAGGTAATGGCACGCTGGGTGTTACCACTTATGTGCGGGCGCAGAGAGTTCATCAGTGGGCCTTTTCCGAGTCCAGACCCGTCCGGTCTCAGGCATACGACCTGGTGCATCTGGTGAGGAAGTGGCTCCAGCCGGAAACTTTGAGTCCCTCCCAAATGGTCGAGCGAGTGGTCGTGGACCGTTTGTGCGGACACTGCCAAGGGCCATACAGCGCTGGGTCGGTCAGGGAGACCCTGGCAACCTCGATCAGTTGGTAAGCCTAGTCGAGAGGTATGTGGCGACCCAGGATTTGGTGCGGGACTCCACGCAGGCACGGGAAACTCCGTCAGGCTCCCCCTCAGGCTAGGGATCCGGAAAAAGGGTTCCAACCACAAAGGGGGAAGGCTAGTCCTACTCCAGGGAAGAGAGACCAGGGAGGGACCACGGGGATTCAATGTTGGCACTGCCACGGACTGGGACATAGGGCCGCGAACTGTCCTCAAGCCCCTGAACCCATGGACTGTGGGTTCGTTCGCAGTCCTCTTTCTTTGCCCGGCCTGTATGTACCGCGGACCCTTACTGGCCGCCGATATGCCACCCCTGTGCCAAGTCTCAATCGATGGGCATCCGATTAATGCTTTGCTGGACTCTGGGAGCCTTGTGACCCTTGTGCATGAGTCCTTAGTGTCTGAGACCCTACCAGAGAAGCAAACCCTTTCCATTGTCTGTGTCCATGGGGACCGCCGAGAGTACCCCACCGCCAGGGGTTACCATGTCTGTGTTGGGCCGAGAGGTGCAGCACGTCGTCGGTGTGGGACGCCAGATCCCTTATGCCGCCATACTGGGAAGGGATTTTCCGTTGTTCTGGGCTCTATGGAAGAGTGATATGCCTTACCTTAGGGCGGACAAACGATCGGGCCCAATGCCCGAAGATCCCGATGCGGGGTACCAGCCGTAGGGGTCACCACATCACCTGTAGAGTGTCATCCCGATAGGTTTCCCTAGAGGTGTTGGCAGGCGAATCTGTGGAAACCCCCGTCCATCCCGGACCTGGAGGTATCCCGTGACACGTTCGGGACCGCCCAGCTCCAGGATCCGACATTATTGCGGGCGAGGGAAGGGGTTACAGTGGTAAATGGGGTGGCTCAGCACCCAGGCGCCGACTCTGGTGTTTCCCATTTGGCTTTTAACCAGGACCTGCTGTACAGGGTGAACAAGGTGCAGCAGGAGGTAGTGGAGCAGCTGGTGGTACCCCAGCCATACCGCCGTATGGTACTGGACTTAGCCCACTCCCATGTTCTGGGAGGACATTTGGGTGTAAAAAACCAAGAGCGGATTCTGCAAAGGTTCTATTGGCCGGGGTTTATGAGGAGGTCAAAAGGTTTTGTCAATCCTGTCCAGTGTGTCAGATGACAAGCCCCCAGCCCCACTATCGCAGTCCCCTAGTGCCCATGCCCATCATCGAGGTTCCCTTTGAAAGAATAGGGATGGATCTGGTAGGCCCCATAAACAAGTCGGCCAGAGGGCATCAGCATATCTTGGTGGTCCTAGACTACGCCACCAGATATCCTGAAGTGATCCCCTACGTCATACCTCAGCTAAGCTCATAGCCAAAGAGCTCATGGGTATGTTTGCAAGAGTGGGGATTCCGAAAGAGATCCTGACCGACCAGGGACCCCTTCATGTCTAAGGTGACGAGGAGCTCTGCAAGCTTTTAGGGGTTAAATGGTTGCACACGTCCGTGTACCATCCTCAAACCGACGGACTGGTGGAGCGGTTTAACAAAACCTTAAAAACTATGCTCAAAAGAACCGTAGCCAAAGACGGAAAGGATTGGGACCTGTTGCTGCCGTGACGTATTGTTTGCAGTGCAGAAGTGCCCCAGGCATCTACGGGTTCTCGCCCTTCGAGCTATTATCACGGTCGACGTCCAAGGGGTTGCTGGACATCGCTAAAGGGCGTGGGAGCAACAGCCCACCCCACACAAGAGCCTCATAGAGCATATAGAAAGATGCAGGACCGCATAGAGACAGTCCTACCAATTGTCCGGGAACACATGGAGGTCGCCCAACTGGCACAGAGCCGGGTATACAACCGGAGTGCCCAGGTCAGGACATTTAACCCAGGTGACCGGGTACTGGTACTAGTCCCCACCATTGACAGTAAGTTTTTGGCACGGTGGCAAGGTCCCTCACGAGGTGAAAGAGAAGGTAGGGCCAGTAAATTACAGGATATCCCAGCCAGGACGGCGGAAGCCAGAACAGGTATATCATGTAAATTTACTGAAGTCGTGGAGAGATAGGGAGAATCTCGTTGAGGGACTGGCCCAAGCACTGTCTTGATTGCGGGAAGATCTCCGCCCCACCGGAGGGTCCCGGAGGGCACCTCCACAGTAAAGATAGCTGGTGGACTGTCGCCCAAACAAGCTCAGGAAGCCAAAGAGTTTGTGAGTCGAAATAGGGACGTGTTCTCTGATCTTCCTGGTCGAACTTCAGTAGTCCGACATGACATCGTCACCGAGCCCCACGTCAGGGTACGGTTGAAGCCATATCGGGTACTGGAGGCCCGACGACAGGCCATTTCAGAAGAAGTAAAGTCCATGTTGAGGTTAGGAGTCATTGAGGAGTCCAGAAGCGAGTGGGCCAGCCCCATAGTCCTCATCCCAAAACCTGACGTGTACTCTACGCCTCTGCAATGACTTTAGAAAGCTCAACGAGGTGTCGAAATTTGATGCCTACCCCATGCCTCGGGTAGACTAGCTCTATAGAACGGCTGGGGAAAGCTCGCTATTTCTCGGTCCTCGACCTACAAAAGGGCACTGGCAGGTGCCTCTCACGGAGGCGGCAAGGAGAAGACTGCCTTTGTCACCCCGAGGGGTTGTTTCAGTACCGAGTTTTGCCCTTTGGCCTACATGGCGCTCCAGCCACCTTCCAGCGATTGATGGACGCCATCCTATCGGCCCCATCGGTCCATATGCTTCGGCATATCTGGACGACATCATTGTGTTTAGCCAGGACTGGGAGAGTCACCTGCCCAAGGTTCAGGCCGTATTTGAATTACTTAGAAAAGCTGGACTGATGGCCAACCCAAAAAAGTGTTCGATCGGGTTTGAGGAAGTCCGGTACCTGGGATACGTGATTGGGCGGGGAGTTGTCAAACCCCAGGTAGACAAGGTTGAGGCGATCAAGAGCTGGCCCAGACCTCTTACCACAAAGCAAGTACGTTCGTTCCTAGGCATGATAGGGTATTACATGCGCTTTATCCCCAACTTTGTCACGGTAGCGGCTCCCATTGACAGGACTCTTGAAGGGGAGGAAGACGGTAATGGTCCGCTGGGATGAGCAGGCGGAAGAGGCGTTCTCCCGCTTGAAGTCGGCTCTGTGTGGGTCACCCGATTTTGGTGACACCCGACTTCACACGGGAATTTATTGTTCAGACTGACGCCTGGAGTAGGCCTAGGGCAGTACTCTCTCAAGGAGTCAATGGGGAAGAACACCCCGTTGTCTTCCTGAGTCGCAAGCTCACTCCAGCGGAAACCAGGTACAGCGTGGTAGAGAGAGAATGCCTGGCCATCAAGTGGGCCCTCGAGTCCCTTAGATACTATCTGTTAGGGAGAAGGTTCCGTCTGGTGACTGATCATTCCCTCTCCAGTGGGATGAGCCAGGCCAAGGAGAGGAGTGCCCGGGTCACCAGATGGTTTTTGTCCCTCCAGAATTTTAAATTGAGTGTCGAGCACAGAGCAGGCCGCTACAGGGGAATGCAGATGCCCTGTCCCGGGTACACTGCTGTACATGTGTCCAACCTCTCAGGATTGAACAGGGTGTGCAACCCTGCAGGGCTGGAACAAAGGGGGATATGTAGGAGAGTACCTGGGGTGGTAATAGACGGTAGGTACGTGCCACCGGGGTCCTGGTCCCGGTGGAGTAAGAGCCGGAAAAGTGTGTTTTGCAGCGGTCATGCTGTTAACACAGCGGATCCGGGCCGGCTCTTACTGGGAGCAGGCAGATATGCGGGTGGGTGCCTGTCTCCCACGGTCCAGGCCAGGTTTGCAGGGAGGGTTTAAAACCCGACCAGCAGCAAGGGTGTGGTGGAAGCTGTTGTTCTCTAACTGTAGAGTGAGAGGTGAAGGTGAGCTGGGCTGTGTACTGAGGCCTGTAAAGGACTGTGCGGGGAACCCCAGCTGAAGCCAGGAGGGATCCGTAATCCATGGCTAGAAGCCGGACCCAGGGGCTTGCTTCCCAAGGAGAAAGAGGTGATATTACTCCTGGCTTTGAATAGACTTTTCTTGTTGTGATGGAACCAGGCCTCAAGTAGCCTGCAGCTGGTTTGGGACTGAACTATTGTTTTGCCGTTGTGTGTGACCACCCTCCTATGAACTGCACTGCCTTTTCACTTGTGTTCACCGTGTGAATAAAGAAAGCACCGTTTAACACCAAGACCTGTCTGTGTTGCCTCTATACTGCACTCGCTACCACTGCCTACCAGAGCGGATCCCTCACAGGAGAAAAACACATGTTCCGAACATCAATTGTTCCCCATTGTTCTCGAAAAACCCAGAAGAGAGCCAATTACATCCGATGTACAGGAACGACTTATGAATTTTGAAAAGAAAATGCAAGAACTACACCATCAGATGGAAAATAGATTTATCCAGCTTTTGGAAGAAACTGTGAAAAAACAATGTCTGTCTTGACAAATGCTTTAGAAGAAGGAGTAAACCAGGCGTTTTTGCTAACATAAACCTTCATTTGGAGCGTGGACTGAATAATGGACTATGTACTCTAACAAGAAATATTGAAGAAGAAGTACAAAAATCAGTTTCAAAAGTGACTGCTGATATTTTAATCAATATTCCTTATTCTATATCTTCTTGCAATCAGCCAAGTAATATTAATCAAAATTGTATTTCATCTTCACCGGTTGTGGACAATAATGAAAGTGGAATGCAACAAATACAAGAAGGATTGGATGAATCAATGCAAAATAGTGAAAACGGGATTAACAATACAATGCCCATATGTACAGGTACATACAGCGAAATAACAACCAGTTGCAGTGAGAATATCACTGCAATGGTTAACTGCAGCCAAGGCAATAACATCAATTTGCCTGATGTTTGCCAACCACCTAGTAGCCACTTGTCTACTCACAACGCCATAACAACAAACAGTTCTGTAAGCCATTCCACATTGACTGTTTCACAACTTCATGTGCAGAGTACAATCACGGATTTCCAACTCGTATCCTGGACGTAGCCAAAGTGAACTATATTCAAAAACTGCTAAAAACGAAGCACATAGATTTGCCCAATTACTGTTTCAAGAACTAGTTCCCTTTGACGTATACAAAACTTGGACACATACCGTGAATTATGAAGGGGCTAGAGGTAAAAAGGCGTTACCCGAAAATTTAAGAAAATATATTGCCAATGAAACAGAAAGTCGATATGTTGTAACAAAAGAAGTGGCCAAAAGAATTAAAGATACTCTGAATGGACTATTGCGAATGCCAAGTGGAAATCGGTGGTAAAGCCCTATCCCATACTATACTGTACTGCACAGTCCTAGGCTCAACATCTTGATTGATGATCATCTCTTTTAAACTTTGCAGAACATGTTGGCACTATATATATGAATAAAATAATAATAATGTGTGCCCAAAGGCAATCGGAATGTTTACAGAAGGCAGATTTAATGTATATTTTGTTACTCAGTTTTGAGATTATTTTATTTCAGTTTTAATTAATATATGCATTTTTGCACTTATGTATTAATATCTTATTATAGTTGCACAATAAAATCCAATAATAATTTACATTATAAATATATATATATATTTATATATACAATATACTGTAATGGTATATGCAAACAGAGAAATTGAGATTGAAAAACATACATTACATATACAGAAGTCTACAGCGCTACTACCACAGTAGCATTATTCTGAATCCACAAATTAGCAAGGCAGTAGCGAATGTAAATTTCTGTCTAGTAGATTAAGAAAAAACCTTTGTTTTCCATGCACGTCTCTAACAAAGAAAGGGTTAACTAATGCATGTCCACCCATCCCCAGCTCCTCATCACAGTGTTCGTAATCCACAAATTAGGAAGAGAGGGGGGTGGGGGCGAAGGAGTGTGTGGGGGAGTGTGGATCTAGCTTTCACTTAAAAAAGTCACTTTCTTCAAAGTCAAATCATTGTTTCCATTAAAGTTGGTAATTATTGTTATGTTATTAAATAAAATTATATAATTTAAATCTTTAAATTGTATGTGCATTTCTCAACGATTCATGTGTTTCATTATTTTTTCTCATGTAAAATGTATATATTGTGACACAGTGAGAGGTTTGGTGGTAAAAACAGGTATTTTCCTCTCAGCCTGTGCTGCTGGGTTGATTGCAGCCAGGTGAGGGCAAATACTGGACCGGATTTTAGGTGCCGGTCCGGGTTTTTTGGGTTAATACCTAGCTGCCTTTAAAAGACAGCTGGGTTTATGCAAAGCTCTCTCTGTGTGTGGGATCTGAGCCCTGTGCTGGGCTGAAAAGCTGAGACCCGTGTGTCAGGAGAACAGGCCATGTAAAGACGGTCAGTGGACTTTTTGTGTTGCCGAGCATTCAGCCAGGTGTGAACTGACACCTAGGATTTGAGGTGATTTAACCTGGAAACTGCTGGTGTTCCGTGGAGCTCTCAGGGCTGGAAGCAAGAGCTTGCAAAGAGGCGTGCAGTCTGCCTGGAAGCCTGAGGTTGGACTTTCCTGCGGCTGGGCTGACAGCCGGGTGTGAACACGCACCTAAACCACACAGGTGAATTTGATTCCGTCTTGGACTTTTGTTTTGCCTCAAGTTTTGGCTATGTGTGTGAAGTAACACTAAGTGACTGTTTTGAGTTTTGTTTGTGCAAGTGTGAAATAAAACACTGTTTGCTGCGCTACCTGGACTCCCTTTGCCTCTATACTGCACCCGCACCACTGTCTACCAGAGCAACTCCCCACAATATATATATTTATATAAAGGGAAAAATATATATATATATATATATATATATATATATATAGTGCAAAGAAGATGTCTCCAATGGCGGCACTCAACCGAGTGGGATGGCGTGCCCGCGGTCAAAAGGCCTGGACTAGGCCACATATATAGTCTAAGGAAGAAGACTGCAGGCATCGCTAGTAGTGAAACAAGCAGGATCCTTATTCACTTAGTGCATGACAGCTGATCCTCTCAATGGGATCCGCATCAAGCTTGATACGGATCCCATTGAGAGGATCGAAACGTCGCATGCACTAGGGTGAATAAAGGATCCACCTTGTTTCACTACTTAGCGGTGCCGCAGTCTTCTTCCTTTGTATAGATAGATAGATAGATAGATAGATAGATAGATTTAGATATAAAAAAAAATTATCAAGGCTACCCTGATTAATGGAGTTGGTGCAGAAAGTAGAGGATCGCTGTATAATGGTTAATGGAGAAGTATATGGGTAAATTCCTCTATTTTAAGGCAGATCATTCTGAAATAGCCTAAGTGTAAAGATACAGTATGTGTGGAAGAGAATCGCATTGGAAAAATCAATAAGACCGGGGACATGCGCTATTGGTGTATTGGGTTGGTAATGAGCGTATTAACTATCCTATTGTTTTCAGCTCCCCTTCCCCCACGAGGACTGTCAACAAACTTGGCTCTGCATACAGTAATTGTATCAAAAAGAAAAATCAACCCTTGCACATACTGTATACCCAGGCTCTCACAAAGGCTACCCTTCCCCAGCACAGGAATGAGGTGTAAATTCCACTCTGAGAGCTGAAGCTGGCAGAACATTGAATCGCATGATGCCACTTCACATTTTACTACTCACAGCTGAGGATTTGCTACAATTACATCCCGTCTGGCTCCAGAACGATACATTTTATCCAAAGTGCAACACTGTAACAGACTATCAGGGTAGCGGTGAGGTCTGTACTGCTGCACTGGATATAAATATATATATAAGTACAGTAGATATATGTACACCAACCAGATTCCGATTAATCAATGTATATCCTTCAAATCTTGTAAATGAATAAAAAGTATTAAAAATTATTGCTTTAATACATATATATTGATGTGCTGTATATAAAGAAAAACAAATACTAATCAATGTATACTGAAGAATTATTTTTTTTATTCATCGGCATCTGGTTGGTGTATATATATATTTATATCCAGTGCAGCAGTAGAGACCTCACCGCGAAGTGGCATCATGCGATTCAATGTTCTGCCAGCTTCAGCCCTCAGAGTTGAATTTACACCTCATTCCTGTGCTGGGGGAAGGGTAGCCTTTGTGAGAGCCTGGGTATACAGTATGTGCAAGGGTTGATTTTTCTTTTTGATACAATTACTGTATGCCGAGCCAAGTTTGTTGACAGTGCTGAGCAGTCCTCGGAGTAATGTACCCACAGTGATGCCATGCACCAGGCCTCTCCCTTCCTTAATTCAATGCCTTGAAGCACTCTTTCTTTTCAGAAGGAGCTGTAGCCGTACTCATCCTGAGCTGTCTGGTTCATGAACACAAACTCTGTGCATGGCATCACTCATTGGCTGGCTATGTTGTATTCTTTGAATTAAACCTACTGTATGGATTAAGCGCTGATATTAGCGATATTTAAGGATTTGCACACATAAATATGGATTAACGCAACAGCAACAACATATTGTACTCATGGAATGAAAGTGCGGATTAATCATTATTATGTTTCAACACTGAGTGCTATATTGAAACCCAGGATTATACATGTGCAGCATTCAAAACTTTATATTTATTTATTTATACATATAACATACAATATTATATACACTATTATATACTTGCAATATACATACTATATACACTGTGAAATATACTATGAATAAATAAAACAGTGTATTTCTCCCTCCCCTTCAATTGCAGTGCAGACAGGCTGATCCGTATAACGGCTGCTGTTTTCTCTCAGATAATTATTTTATTTAATCATTTCTTTTATTCATGGTATCTTTCATATATCAGTAGAAGCCAGCTACTACGATATACTGTATATCTAAAGAAGCCGGTGTACCAAAGCATTAAGTCATGAAGAAACATTAAGCAGCTGATTTGTGGGGGTGTGTCGCTCTGCTCTGCTCCCTGCTCTCGGCTCAGATTACATATTCAGGGGGTGTGTTCTATGCAGCTCAGCGCGCAGTGTTTGAAGCACGGGGAGAAGGTGCGGGTGTCTGAATAAACTCAGTAACCCCCCATGTTGCGGTTTTCTTCGTGAGAGGAGGCAAGGGGGCGGTTGGGTTTAGGCACCGGAGGGTTTTTGAGCAGGCACGGGGGGTTATGGGGAGGCACGGGTGTATGAATAAATTTGTGAGCCCCAACCATGTTGCGCAGAAAACCGCAGGTATATTCAGACCTGCGGTTTTCTGAGTGAGAGGAGGCAAGGGGGAGGGTTTAGGCACGGGAGGGGTTATGAGGAGCCACGGGTGTCTAAATAAACCTGTGAGCCCCCCCATGTTGCGCAGAAAACCGCAGGTCAATTCAGACCTGCGGTTTTCTGCGTGACAGGAGGCACGGGATGGGGGGGTTGACGGGTTTATTCAGACACCCGCGCCTTCTCCCCATGCCGCGGGCTTCAAACACTGCGCGCTGAGCTGCATAGAACACACCCCCCTGAATATGTAATCTGAGCCGAGAGCAGGGAGCAGAGCAGAGCGACACACCCCCAGAAATCAGCTGCTTAATGTTTCTTCATGACTTAATGCTTTTTCATGGTACACCGGCTACTATTTTAGCGATCTCCATCTGGCTGGTCTTTATATACGGGGAGGTGTTTTTTCATTGCTTCCACAAGTCACATGCCTGCCCATGCACATTAAAAACTAGGTTCATTCACAGAAAGGGGCAGGGGAGGGCATGTGACTTGTGGAACCAATGAAAACACACCTCCCCGTATATAAGGACCAGCCAGAAAAGAAAATGGCAGTCCTCATTTTTTATGAAGCAGAGATGCTGCCCTTTTCTTTGTTAATTTTTTTTTAAATTGTCACGGGATGTTCAGGATTCCAAGAAAGCCCCAGAGATCTGAGTTCCACACTTCTGTTTGCTTGTCCCGCACCTGGTTTTGGCTTCCAATAACTGATCAAATAACTGAAGTGTGAAAGCACCTAAATAGTGATACAAAATAAAAGTATCTACTCTCTGAGAAGATTATATGTAATGGAGGCTTCAGGGCGCCCCTTAATGGCCGTTAGCTACGCCCCTGGCTGCACACCTCAATAGCAGCGGCTGAATCTACTGCTGTGTTCAACTATTATGTAATGGTTCAGATGCAACCATCAGTTGAAGGACTACAACCCCCAGCATGAGCAGGCTATTATCCGTACATGTCCCATGTGTAGTCAATTTTCTGTTGCTCTCTCCTCTGTCTACCCGGGACCCGCTTGGAACTACAGTACATGGGAGAGTAGGCTGTAGACTGCAGCAGCCAGCGCTGCCCTAATTTCTTAATTTTTCCCCTTTTCTGCTATAGAGGTACTATAATATTACAGTATATTATCGTAGTTCTTGGCCGTTCGTGTACGGCCAATAACTACGATATCATTATTGATATAAGTTGAAATCGCAATGCGAATCATAGTACTTGAATTAATCGCATTGCGATTTCAACGTTCTCAAATCCGACAGTACATTCTAGCATGGAGCCGTTCCCATGGTGATGGGGACGCTCTATAAACACGGAAGTCGGCAGAAGCTCTAACTTGAAATCGCAATACGAGATTTATTGTACTTGAATTAATCGCATTGCGATTTCAACTTTTAACGAAGATTGAGAATATAGTGCTATATAGCATAGCACTATATTCTCGATTAGTCATATTACTCAACATTTAAAAACGTATCCCACTACTTGTAATCGCGTTCGAATTGAACTTAGAGCTGTCTGTATAGTCAGGTCTAGTATTCGTTGGCCTAATCGAATTATGTTTGATTCTTATACAACTTACCAATAGGTCACAAATTACCAATAGGAAAGTTGCCTATGCAGTCAACTTTACTATGTTCGGTTATCTATCGCGATAATACGTAATTTGAACAATCGTCTGCGATGCGTCTGTACGTGCGTGCCTGTGTTTGAATCGGAGAATATCATTCAACATGGTTAAGAGCAATTTCGAGCCAGAAGAGCTGGAGTTAATAATCAATGTAAGTAATTCAACCAAGTATGTAATCCAGTGATGTGATTCCAACGTATTTATTATTTTTATTAGTGAAGAAGCCTGCAGGCCTTCGCTGAACTCCTAACTGCCATACACTGTCTGTCACATGTTCTACTGCAGGGTGACAGACTGTCAAGGTCACTGTTAAAGGGCGGCCACTGTCTAAGTCACTGTTAAAAGGGCGGCCACTGTCAAAGTCACTGTTAAAGGGGCGGCCACAGTCAAAGTCACTGTTAAAGGGCGGCCACAGTCAAAGTCACTGTTAAAGGGCGGCCACAGTCAAAGTCACTGTTAAAGGGCGGCCACTGTCAAAGTCACTGGTAAAGGGGCGACCACAGTCAAAGTCACTGTTAAAGGGCGGCCACTGTCAAAATCACTGTTAAAGGGGCAGCCACAGTCAAAGTCACTGTTAAAGGGCGGACAGTGTTCAAGTCACAAATTTTTATATTTGTTTAGAAATGACTATAATTAGTAATACTTGTATTAGTCAATTTTATGACTCCATGCTTCAATTGTTATCTTGCAGCATATGATGCAGCACAAATATGATTTGACCCACTGTAGGGCCGAGAAGGAAGCCATAGTGCGGCGTCTGGGATACCAGCTGTGGAAGATGGGCTACAGGCACCGCAAAAATGAAATCACCAAAAAGTGGTCCGATCTGAAGCGTTACAAAATGGATCGGATCACAGAGATCCGCAACGAAAAATATCCAGGTAAGATAAGTTATAGCTAAATCATAATTAAGCCGATCCCACCATAAACTACTATGTTGAGCTTTAACTTTTTACTGCTTTCATTGTTTTTCTTGGTATATTCTAAAAATTGTGTAATTACAGATGTTCCTCTACCAAAGCTGCGTCCAAAGTGCAAGAATAGGAAGAGGAGGGTGGTGGCAGTAGAGGAGTCATCTGAGGAGGAGGGAGAAGAGCAGGCCGATCCAGGGCAACATACCCCGAGGCCACCTGCTGATGAAGATGTAGAGGCCGGACCCTCATCACCCCAACCTTCTTCACCCCCTCGAATGTGCTTGAAGAGGACGATGAGGAAGAAGAGGAGTCAGAGGTTGAGGACGAGTTGGTGACCACCCCTGCAAGGAGGGTAATTAGATGCTTTTGATGTTTTAATTTATTCAGTGTCCCCACACACATAAAGTGTCAGTTTAGTCTTCACCACAGGCAGATTTTATTCAACCAAACAATAAAGTTTGACCTTTAATTTTTATTCAGACTTCACATATCGCATAACCTAAAGTCCCACACTTTGCGTGCACTTCGAAAGAAGTGTAACAAAAAGATTAGTATATCACCACTCTTTAGGGTCTGTCAGAGACCCTGTTCCCTTCTCTGCAAGTTCCGTTTTGACATCTCCTGTCCACACTTGAATAGGACAGCATTTTTAATCCCCACTTTATAAAAACCCTTGATGGAGTACCGGAGTGACCTGTCTCACTATACTGTATCTACTGTATCTCGGCACTCAGTCAAAAACACGGACCCTTAATCCATAATGCTGCCAGTGTTATCCAATACATTCCAAAACTTGCTATGTGATCCCTAGCAGTGCTGGGAGGTCAGGCCGGGAGCTCCGTTGCAGACTCGCTGCGTGAGGAACGCTCAACTGCAAGGGGCCTAAAAGTTGTTTTTACATCAAGCAAATGTTACTGGTGGACTGATTTCTGTAAAGTATCTCAATGACACATACATTTTAATTATGATGTAACGAGCATCCAATAGTTAAAATTTTTGTTAGACTAAAGTGCACAAAACCATAAAAATATTTATCTAAAAAATGGTGTAAAAACATTAAAACAGGCAACAAAGAACGCATAACACACAACAAGTAATTAATCTACATGAAAACCATTAACGTAACTACTACAGTAAGTCAATAACCCTAAACTCAAAGGAACTATTCTTAATCCTACCTTAACCAATATAAAACGGATTGGGATAAAGAAATGTCATCGGCTTTATACACTAATCAATGATTGTATCTTAAAGTACATTTCAAAATTATATTTTATTTATTTTACAGCTATCAACAACTTAATAAAAAAATTGGGAGCCAGAAGCGGGAGCAAAGGCATAAAATGCAGCAGCTGAGAACGCAGCATCTTCGTCGCTTGAAGGAGATGGAGACGCAATTCTCCAACGAGATGGCTGTCCTGGAGGAGGCCAATCAGAAGGCCTTGGATGATCTGCTCCAGGAAGCTTAAAAGGATGAAAACCTTGCCTTAATTTCATCCTTTTTTTTTTTATGTTACTTAATATTCTTAGTTGCCTTAGAGGCCTGTTTTCTAATTGTTATTTATAAAAAGTTATTTACTGTTATAACGGGTGCTTTCATTTTTCTAATGTTAGTGTCCCCCGGTATGTGTACGTGTGTATGTGTAGATCTACTGATATTTAAAATAAGGTACGCAGCCGCAATGCTATTAAGGGGACTGACCACTTGTATATTACCAGTCCTAATTGTACCACACAATCCAAGCGTTAGTTCTTTAGTGAACTGTGACCTCACTACTTACAAATCTTTACATAGTTTTTAAAGTGTAATATGAAGCTGTGGATAACTGTGGATACCCGCCCCCCCTCCTCCTATATATAGTGTGTGTATAAGCCAATGCTCAGTATTCGGTATATTCATGTACAGAATAGGCTCGCATTATGCTACTTTGTCAACATAAAACACTTCTGAAGACTTAAGCTTATATTAGCAAATGGAATGTTAATCTGTCCCTGTAAAGAGCATTTCCTTATACACACACATATATACTGTACAGATATAATTTTATCCATTATTATTAGTTTTTCATTATATACATCTAGATATATTTATCAAACCAATTTGATTGTATATGACGGTTGACTATGACTACCACCAACGTTCTGCTGCCTCCGAGGCAAGATATCTGAACCCCCCAGGGGCCATTTGGGCGTTTTTGATAGAAAACGCATCAAAAAACGCATCTGCGTTTGCTGCTAAACTGCTTTTAGATCTTTGTTTCAGTTGTTTCTGTGATGTAGTGAAATATAATTACACGCACTTCATACGTTTCAAAAGCTTTTATCGACAATTACATGACATTTATGCAAAGAGTCAGTATTTGCAGTGTTGGCACTTCTTTTTCAGGACCTCTGCAATTCGACTGGGCATGCTCTCAATCAACCTCTGGGCCAATTCCTGACTGATAGCAACCCATTCTTTCATGATCTCCAGCCTTGTGCTCGTCAACATTCTCATATGAGTTAACAAGTAGAGATGGCCCGACCTATTCGCCGGCGATCATAGCTTGTTCGCGTCCGCCGCGGCGGGCGAACATATTCGATGTTCGAGTTCGCCCCTATAAACTGTACCTCACAGTCAGCAGACACATTCCAGCCAATCAGCATACCCTACCTCCCAGACCCTCCCACCTCCTATCTAAACGCAAGGATAGGATCCATCTTGCATTCATTCTGAAGCTGCAGTGTTAGTAATTGTTAATGGAATTGCAATGCGATTAATATAACCTGTATTATTCGCATTGCGATTACAACTTGTTCGGCGGGAACTGTACTATGAATCGCATTGCGATTTCAACTTCTGCCGACTTCCATGCTCACGAAGCTGCGTTGAAATCACAATGCGATTCATAGAACTTGAATTAATGCGTTCCGTGCTTCCGAATTCTGCGTTCCGTGCTCACGAAGCTGCGTTGAAATCGCAATGGAGCCATGGTGATGGGGACCATGCTAGAATGTACTGTCGGATTTGAGAAAGTGGAAATCGCGATGCGATTAATTTAAGTTCTATCTATGAATCGCATTGCGATTTCAACGCAGCTTCGTGAGCCGGAGCTACTGTACAGTGTAGATGTCTGGTGAACTCCCCCGCCCACTCCGCCACCCCCGACACCCGATTTCTTCTTTTTGGCTGGGTGCGTGATGAAGGGGACAGTATACTGTACATTACAATGCCAGGTTACTGTAGTATCCGCCACCTCGGTGTTTCCATAAGGGTGAACGCGACCAGGTGGTAATTACAGTAAGCTGCGCAGCAGCGATAATTCATGCATGTGTATGTACTGTACTGTACATGGCTGTATTTTTATTCATGTATTGCCATACTTTTTAATTAAATACAGCACATGTACAGTACAGAGTCCAACTGAGTATAGGGAACAGCAGGATGATGAAGCCGCTCTGGCCAATAACTATGATAATTTGAATACTGTAACTAAACACCACCATCTAGTGGCTTTGCTGTGTATTGCTACACTGAAGGAGATAAAATCGCGTTTTGGTATTAACGAATTGCGAAAAAAGGAGCGGTAACGATGATACAACTGTAGATGCAATGTATATACAAACAGTATATTGTTTATACAGCAGTGTACTGATATTTGAGGTATGAGGTATAATAGATGCAGTGTGTACAGATATATAGTATATACAGCAGAATACTGATATGTGAGGTACGAGGTATAAGTTACACCTCGTATCTTACATAAGTACACAGCCTGCTATACTATATACCTGTACACACTGCATGTATTATACCTCATACCTGACATATCAATACACTGCTGTATACACTATATACCTGTACCCACTTCATCTTTTATACCTTGTACCTAATGTATCAGTATACTGTTATATATAATCTGTACACATTGCATCTATTATACCTTGTGCCTGACGTACAGTATCAGTACTCTGTGCGTATACTATGTGTCAGGTACGAGATATAAAACATGCAGTGTGTAGAGATATATGTGGACAGTCATATATTATGGTCGCTGTGTGATTTACGTGACTTATTGAGGGTTGTAGTTAAGGTTACAGTCACTTGTTGGGTTAAGATTAGTATTAGGATTAGGGCCAGTATTAGAGTAAGGCCTTCTTGCACATGGGCGTCATATTTGACGCCCGGATAAGAGGCGGGTGCGCTATGGAATATGTGCGTTTTCCCGCGCGGTGCAACGTTGCAACACGTTTTGCACACTCGTGAGAAAAACGCTATGTTTGGTACCCAACTCGAAGCCGGACTTCATCACTGAAGTCCGGTTTCGGGTCTACTGGAGAATTGATATTTCCCTTATAACATGGTTATAAGGGAAATAATAGCATTCTTAATAAAGAATGCATTGTTAAATGAAGAGGAAGGGTTAAAAATAATAAAACTTAACTTACCTTAGCCACTTGATCGCGTAGTCGCGATCTGTCCTTCTTTTCCTGCAGCATCTATGATCTAAAGGACCTGTGATGACGTCACATCACATGGTCCAATCACATGGTCCATCACCATGGTAAGCTGGACCATGTGATTGGACCATGTGATGTGACGTCATCACAGGTCCTTTAGATTATAGATGCTGCAGGGAAAGAGAGGACAGATCGCGACTACGCGATCAAGTGGCTAAGGTAAGTTAACTTTATTATTTTTAACCCTCTCTCTTCATTTAACAATGCATTCTTTATTAAGAATGCTATTATTTCCCTTATAACCATGTTATAAGGGGAAATAATAGAGATCGGGTCCCATTGCTAAGCAACAATGCGGGAAAATCGCAACGCATCCGCACTTGGTTGCGGATGCTTGCGATTTTCCCGCAGCCCCATTCACTTCTATGGGGCCTGCGCTGCGTGAAAAACGCAGAATATAGAACATGCTGCGATTTTCACGCAACGCAGAAGTGATGCGTGAAAATCACCGCTCATGTGCACAGCCCCATAGAAATGAATGGGTCCGATTCAGTGCGGGTGCAATGCGTCCTCCTCACGCATTGCACCCGCGTGAAAACTCGCCCGTGTGAAAGGGGCCTAAGGGGCAGTATGGAGGTTAAGGGTCAGAATTAGGCTTAGGAGCCAATATTAGAGTTAGGCATAGCATTAGAGTTAGAGTTTGAACAGGATTCAAACCAGCGGCACTACCCTCGGTCAAAAACATGACACATTCATTAGATATTCAGGCTTAAGCGCAGTCCCATACTTCAAGTATTCCAGTTTCAAGCGGTGCACAGCTCTGCTTTGCAAATCCACAAATGCTTATATATTAGATATAACTCAGTTGTTTCACACAAACACAGTGCTTCTTCTGGCTACCTTTGGGGAATTGTGATGCCTACTTTTAACCTGTGTTACAGGGGGAGGGAAGGAAAGATCCACCCCTTCAACTACCTCTGACACTAAAACTCAGCAGGAATACCACAATGCCCCATATAGTACATTTAAGAACAATTACAGCAAGAAAACTCCATAGATATGGCAATCAATTGTTAATCACTGGCCTTTTGGCCCATATTATGCACTTGCACTTTATTGTCTTATTATAATTGTTGTTAGGAGCTGTCTTATGCTGTGTCTTCCCTCCAGGTGATGCCTTTTTCTTGTACTTATGTCCCTTATGTTACAGTATGTTATGTTCTGTTTTTAATATATGCTAATCATGGTGTTAATATATTGACTATCTAATAAATTTGTTTACTATCATAAACGGTCTGGTAGTTCTTTGTAGGCTGTGGATATGGCAATAAGGTACGGGCATTCATAATTCATCTATATTCACGGTATTGACAACAAGCAATAATATTACCGCCAGAGGTGTCATCCATATTCTTAAGTAAATGAGTTTAAATCATTCCCCTCATTTAATCCTAGTCCTCCCATTGTGTCAGTCTGTATAATAAGTCTAGCTTCCTTTTGTAGCATCATGCGGTTCCTGTCGCCCGCCCCATCTGGGGACCGGGACCATTTCCACACCGGCAAATCTCAGACACTTGGCATTGCCTCAATGGTTGTCGCGAATATGAGCGATCAACTGCGGGCAACCCTTTCCTGTCTGAATCGAATTAACATGTTCTCTAAATTGTTCCAACACCGGTCTCTTTGTTTTGCCGATGTAGAATGACCCACAAACGCAGATCACCACATATACCACAAAACACGTCCTGCATGTGATAAATTGTCGTATATTGAAATCATTACCTCTAAAATCGAGTGTTTTACCTTGGATCATGAAATTACATGATGGAGGGACGACAGGCACCGCATGTTACTACAGAAGGAAGCTAAACTTATTATACAGGCTGACGCAATGGGAGGACTAGGATTAAATGAGAGGAATGATTTAAACGCATTTACTTAAGAATATGGATGACACCTCCGGTGGTAATATTATTGCTTGTTGTAAATATCGTGAATATAGATGAATTATGAATGCCCGCACCTTATTGCCATATCTATGGAGTTTTCTTGCTGTAATTGTTCAGTAAATGTCCCATATGGGGCATTGTGGTATTCCTGCTGAGTTTTAGTTTCAGAGGTAGTTGAAGGGGTGAATCTTTCCTTCCCCTCCCCCTGTAACACAGGTGAAAAGTAGGCAGCATCCCAATTCCCCAAAGGTAGTCAGAAGAAGCACTGTGTTTGTGTGAAACGGCCGTCGCTGCCGCTTGCTGGCGTCCTGAGGAGCCTGCCCGTGGTGTGGATACACTGTAACCTGTTTTATTACGTTGCTACAATTAAGATACCCTTTTATGAATCTCTGGTGGTGAGTGCCGCTCAGTTACATCTTATTTGTGGTCGGAGCTACATGACACGTAACCGTCTACCTGCCTAACTACCTAAACTAAGCGACTTGAATTGTGCCATAACCGCTGCGTAGGAGGAATGCCTGAAAGGGGGCATACCCTGCAAGGTGTTTATGAAAAAGAAGGGCGGGTTGGGAGGGTACGCAGCACCGTCGACACACCCAGGGGAGGCACCTGCCTGGTATAAATGTGCACTTACGCCCTCCCACAAATACAGGCCAATAAATTGGCCTTCACACTTGTGGTTGGGGCTACATGACACGTAACCATCTACCTGCCTAACTACCTAAACTAAGCGGCTTGAATTGTGCCATAACTGCTGCGTAGGAGGAATGCCTGAAAGGGGGCAAAAACCCATACCTAAATGATACACTAGTGGTGAGTGGTGCCGTGAGGACCGCAACAGAGTACTCTCAAGGTCTTGGTCTGTTACTGCTGCCAGTAATTGCTGAAAGACACGATCCGGGCACCCTGAAAGGAATGCCAGAGAGAGAATGATTATATTGGGGGCCAAAATGGCAATAAAACCCAGTGCCAACAACAACAGTAACATGACCAACTTCTTTGGAATGCAAGAACATCTCCCGACTAGATTGAGGTATGAACCTATAGAACATGCAGAGCACCACTGACCTAGCTACCAGATAATATGGGCCAGAACTTTTGTACCTAGAAGCAGCATATGCCACACCTCACCTGGAAGGAAAGGCCCAATAGCTGTTGGTTTCAACTCTAAATTGGACACCGTCACACGGACATGCCGCACGGCTGAGAGGTGTTGAGTAGTGATGAGCGCAAGACCCACACTCGACTTCGCGACACCCGAAAGGCAACCCCGCATCACATTCGCCACACATTGACAATTCTGCAATATTCGTTATTTTGCATTCAATATCATGACTTGCGATTAATATTTAAGTTATATTCGTGTGCGCATGGGACCTGTACGTTATTAATAACGTTAAAACAGCTTTACACGAATTGAAAGCTTTAAATGGCGGGAGTCGTTTAAGCGAATGGAAGGCGCGAAGACATACAAATTATCGCAATACATTCAGCGTACTGGAGTCTGACACAACATGTTAACATTAGGAAGGCAAGGAAATACCAACCGCGAATAGAACAATGCGAATATTCAAGTGACGAACATTCGCAGGACAGTAACCTATTAAATCTTCACTCTGACAGGAACAGTGGAAATAGGTAAAGCAGCAACTAAGGTTGGGGAAATTATGTCTGAAATTATTATTTGTTTTTAAGTTTTTTGGTTTTTTTTCTTCTTTAAGATACGGTTCTTTATCACTCACTGTCCACCTTAAAGAGGACCTTTCACCTATTTAAAAACTAAAAACTAACTATATCTGTGGGCAGAGCGGTGCCCAGGGGTCCCCCTGCACTTACTAGTAAGTCTGGGCGCCGCTCCGTTCGCCCGGTATAGGCTCCGGTGTCCGAGCTCCCTCTGTTGTATGGGGCGGGGACTTTGTATCAGGCGTGTCCCCTGCTGCAGAGCTGGCCAATAACAGCACACAGCTCATAGCCAGGCTCTTTAAGAGCGAATATATGTAATTGCGAATATGGGGTCATGTATTCAACATATTCGCAAAATCTCTAAATCACGACATTCAAGACCAAACTCGCCCTGTGAGTACTCGCGCCCAACACCAGAGGTGAGTGGTGACGTGGGAACTGCAACAGAGTACTCTGAAGGCCTTGGTCTGTCACTGATGCCAGTAATTGCTGAAAGACATGAACCAGGCACCCTGCATGGAAAGTCTCCGGTGCTCACCGCTCAGTGTCCAGGAGGCCTCTGACGGATGAGCGCAACAGAATGATTTTTGCAGTAAGTCTAATGTACTACTCTCGGGGTCTGCCATGACAGCGGCACAGGCACTTTATCTGCTAACAGAGGAACAGTGTGGGCATAGTCATAGGCAAGGTGATGTGGTGGCCAGAGCCAACCTTAAAAAGACGCCGCCCTTTTAAAATGTACCAGTTGTGGTGCCAGTCCAGTAGGCTCAGTCCTTTGCTGCCATACAGTATAACGTCTCCTTGTGACTCCCGCCCCATACAGTATAATGTCTCCTTGTGGCTGCCCCCATACATTATAATGTCTCCTTGTACCCTACCTCCCCATACAGTATAACCACCTCCCGACTGCCTAACGCAGGGATGCGTTCTGCGGGCGGCCGGGATGTTTCTCCTTGACGTGCCGGTGCCATCTCGCGAGATGCGAGATTTGCAGTTGACGCGCGCGCTCACTGCAGGAGGCGGGAAGAAAGAGTTATGTACAGCCTGCCAGCGCTGATCGTTTGCTGGCAGGCTGTACATATAAAAGAAAAGTGATCAAAATGTAAAAAAATATTATTTACATAAAAATGTAATATTAAACTTTGTGGCTTGCTGCCTGCTCCTCTAGTGGTCCCTTTGCTTGGGACCACCAGAGGATCAGGCAGCTATGTAAGATACACCAAACACCACACTACCCCCCTGTCACTGATTAACCCCTGATCACCCAATATTAACTCCCTGATTACCCCCTGCCATTGATCACCCCCTGTTAGACTCCATTCAGACGTCCGTATGTGGTTTGCGGATCCGCAAAACACGGACACCGGCAATGTGCTTTCCGCATTTTGCGGATCCGCACATTGCCAGAACTATATAGAAATGCCTTTTCTTATCCGCAATTGCGGACAAGAATAGGACATGTTCTATATTTTTGCATATCCGGAAGTGCGGATCCGCAATTCCGGATCCGAGCGGGACAAAGTCTGTCTCCTTATAGAATTGAATATATCCGCAATTCCGTTCCGCCAAAATTTTGCGGAACAGAAGTGCGGACGTGTGAATGAGGCCTAAGTGTCCCTTGGCGATCGCAGCTTTACAAGCACTCCTATGTCCTTTCCCTCTTTTTTTTTTTTTGCACATTTTTGGCAGAGATTTTTGCATCCACATTGATCAGTGTGAATGAAGACATCTGTGCCCGTTCATTTTTCTTTCAGCCCAGAGGCTGAACAAAAAAAATCTCATTACCCATATGCTCAATATAAGGAGAATAGCAGAAACTCCTAATGCTGGCCATACATGTAATGATTGCGGTGACCCTCAAATGCCAGGGCAGTACAAACACCCCACAAGTGACCCCATTTTAGAAAGTCGACACCCCAAGGTATTCACTGAGGGCATAGTGAGTTCATGGAGTTTTTATTTTTGTCACAAGTTAGCGGAAAATGAAATTTAAAAAATAAAAAATAAAATCCATTTCCGCTAACTTGTGACAAAAAATAAAAACTTCCATGAACTCACTTTGCCCATCAGCGAATACCTTAGGAAAAGTTAGCGGAAAATGAAATTTAAAAAAAAATAAAATAAAATCCATTTCCGCTAACTTGTGACAAAAAATAAAAACTTCCATGAACTCACTATGCCCATCAGCGAATACCTTAGGGTGTCTACTTTCTGAAATGGGGTCATTTGTGGGGTGTTTCTACTGTCTGGGCATTGTACCTCAGGAAACATGACAGGTGCTCAGAAAGTCAAAGTGCTGAAATTCACTTTTTTGCACCATAGTTTGTAAACGCTATAACTTTTACCCAAACCAATAAATATACACTTATTGCATTTTTTTTTATCAAGGACATGTAGAACAATAAATTTAGAGAAAATTTATATAGAAATGTAGTGTTATTTGAAAAAACTTTTTGCAAAAATTTCAGTACATTTTTATTAATATCAGAAAAAGTGAAAATGTCAGCAAATGAAAGCTCTATTAGTGAGAAGAAAAGAAGGTAAAAGTCATTTGGGTGGTAAGTTGTATGACCAAGCAATAAACCGTGAAAGTAGTGAAGTGCAGAATTGTAAAAAAGTGGTCTGGTCATTAAGGGTGTTTAAGCTAGGGGGGCTGAAGTGGATAATGTCTCCTTGTGGCTGCCCCCATACAGTATAACGTCTCCTTGTACCCTACCTCCCCATACAGTATAATGTCTCCTTGTGGCTCCCATCCCCTTACAGTATAACTTCACCTTGTGACCGCCCCCATACAGTATAATGTCTCCTTGTGGCCCCCGCCCCATACAGTATAACGTCTCCTTGTGGCCCCTGCCCCCATACATTATAACGTCTCATTTGTGGCCCACCATACAGTATAACGTCTTCTTGTGGCCCCCATACAGTCCCCCATACATTTTGGGGGTGTCTGCTAAGTTGCTATCAATAAATACCTCATTTAAATATGGTTTTGATTTAAAATTATTTTTTTGTATCAGGACAAGTACATTGTCATGAGGGACAAGTAGATCGAGCCCCCGCTTCAGTCCTTCGACAAGTAGTTTTTTTAAAAAAAATTTCACACCCCTGCAAACTTGTATATTTTTTTTTTGTTTTGCTACTATTAAAAAAATAAAAACCTTTTCTGACAGCCATAACTTTTTTATTTTTCCATCCACAGAGCTTTATTAGGGCTTGTTTTTTGTGGGATGAACTGTAGTTTTTATTGGTACCATTTTTGTAGTATGTAGACTTTTTGATCACTGTTATTAAATTATTATTATTTTTTTGGGGGAGGTGACATATCGTGTATATTTCTTTTTTCCATTATGGTGTTCACAGCTGTGGGCAATACCTTTTTTTATTGTTAATATTATTTTATATATAAAATTGGGAAAGGGGGATTTAAACTTTTAATGTTTGTTTTTAAACAGTACGTTTTTTTTCACTTTTATATTTAATAACTATTAGCCCACTTAGGGGCTAGAACGTGGATCTTATGATCCCTTGTCCTATTTACCCTAATAGGACAAAGGGAGATCAATTAGTGCTCTTTCACACAAGCGTGTCCCTTGCATGAATCAAATCACGCTCCATGTGAGAGAGGGATTGTGTGGTCTGTACTACTACGGAAGTGCACGGCATTAGGCCTCATGCACACGACCGTTGTTTGATTCCTCGTGTCCGTTGCTCCGCTTTTCGTGATTTTCTGCGGACCCATTGGTTTTCAATGGGTCCGTGGAAACCTCGGCAAATGCACCGCTTTGTCCTCCGCGTCCGTGGTCCGTGATTCCAGTCCGTCAAAAAATATAACCTGTCCTATTCTTGTCCGTGAAAACGGTTCACGGACCCATTTAAGTCAATGGGTCCGTGAAAATGCGGATGGCCATCCGTGTGTCATCCGCGTCCGTGTTCGTTTTTTGGCGGATCCCTTGGCAGGCACTTGGGAGACATTGTCAGCCTGTCTTTTGGTAAAATCTTTGGGTCATGTCTGCTAAAAAAACGGAAGACACACGGAAACACAACGGAAGGCAAAACGGACACGGATCACTGAACAACGGAACCCCTTTTGCGGACAGCATAAAAACGGTCGTGGTGCATGAGGCCTTATGGTGATTGATGATGCTGTGTGCCTCTGTCTGACCTTTATATAATGGAATCATACTGACAGCTTTATCTCTCATTCTCACGGAGCATGATTTCTACAAGGGACACACTCGTGTGAAAGAACCCTTGGGGTAAGTGGGATTTTTACACTGTCCCTGCTGCACTTTGCCTCGTTCACAGAGCAGCAGAGAAGTGACCATGGCCATGGAAGGCTTCAGCAGCGTTCATGTTGCCATGGTAATCAATCGAGCCTCGATTTCACTGTGGGGGCCCGATCAAATTCCCCTCTTCCATGTCTCACAGATCAACACCCTGAGGGGTTAAATGACGGGGTTCGGCAGGATCACCATTCCCTGTCATTGCAGCCAAGTGCCGGCTATATAATACTGCCACCACCCGCTGCGTATGGAGCGCCCTTACCTCAGCAGCCCGTTACATACAGGCCCTCAACCACTGTGACGTACCTGTACATCATGGTGGTTGAAAGGGTTAATGGCGCAAAATAAATTACAGTAAACACAAAAGAAGTGGTATTTCATCAATTGAGGTAAATGATCACCACCTGACAGACTCTACTGACTATAGTGAGATCTGTTTTAGGGTTCATACACACAAACTTCTTTTTTTACCGCATCCAATCCATTCGCTTCAATCCGTCCGCAAAAGATGCAGACAACATACAGTGTGCTGACCCACAAAAAAAAGAACATGTTTTATTCTTGTCTGTTTTACAGAATAGGACTGTTCTATAGAGGGCAGGATGTTCTGTTCTGCAAAATTCAGTATGCACACGGCCGGGATCCATGTTTTGCAGACTGCAAACAGGCTGCAGTCATGAACATGAGCCCTTAGGGTTAGTTCACATCACCATTTTTTCCTTTCTTCTAATAGGATCCTGTAAAAAAAAAAAAAAATTATGTGCATCATTTATACTAATTTGGCATCCGTTTGAGCCATTTCCCTGGGTTCAGACCTGAGCGTTCTAAAAACGCGCGTTTTTGTCATGCGTATTTCAGCGCTACTGTGGTGTCAATCACAAAACGCGCGACAAACGCCCCCAAAAAAGCTCAAGTACTTGTTTATGCGTCGGGCATTTTACAGCGCGTTCAAACGCGCTGTAAAACGCTCAAGTGAGAACGAGGGCCATAGGGAAGCATTGGTTTTCATGTGTTGAGCGCTTTACAGCGCGCTTGGAACGCTCTGTAAAACGCTCAGGTGTGAAATTAGGGTTTCTGTATGAGAACCTGCATGCAGTACTTTTTTTCTGTCTTAAAAAACAGATCTCAAATGTATTTTTTTTCCATGTCCGTTTTTTTTGGCGCCCATATGCATTCACTTCAGTGGATCCCCAAAAAACGAAAATGACTCAGTGTGTATTCCATTTCCGTGTGTCCGCATGGCCATTACTGAAAAAAAGCTAGAATGTAAAACGGATGCAATACATCTCATGGATGTCATCCGTATTTTTGTGGATCTGTGCTTGCGGACCGCAAAATACATGCAGTCGCGTGCATAAGTACTGATAACGAGATCGATCAGAAGAACCAAAAATAACGGGGATGTGGACTCCACCTTACCCGCATTTTAACAGAGGAAGGTCGCCAGACTCTTTTGTGTCGAGCGTGTGGCCAAATAGGACAGGAGGCGCACGTTTGCAACCGGATCTCTTTAAACACGGGTGTTTTTATTTATTATTAAAGGAGAACGTGTTTCGGGGTACAGGCGACCCCTTTCTCAAGTCTAAAAGATAATCATAAAAAATACACATTCGGACTATAATAAGTGTCTGAAGGGACACTATATAAGTGACTAAAGCGAGTATCACTAGCAGGGGCGGTAGGAGTACAGGGCCGTTGCGGCCCCTGAACTCAATTCTATCTGCGTCCACTAGACGCAGATACAATAGAGCATGCAGCAGCTCTGGTGGGACAAGGGATCCTCCGTTCTCGGCTCCGCTATTCCCGCGCACTGATTTTTTTGCCGATCCATTGTAATAATTCCCTATACTTGTCACGCAAGACGAACAAGAATAGGACATGCTCTATTTTTTTGGCGGGCTACGGAACGGACATACGGATGCGGATAGTACACAGTGTGCTGTCAGAGTTTTTTGCGGACCCATTGAAATGAATAGGGTCCGCATCCTATCTGCAAAAACAGAATGGTCACGTAAACAAAATACGTTCGTGTGCATGTAGCCTAACCCTAAGACTACATTCACATGACCGTATGTGTTTTTGCAGTCCGCAAATTGTGAATCTGCAAAAAACACAAATACCGACCCATGTGCGTTCTACATTTTGTGGACCACACGTGGCAGGAGCTATATAGAAAATGCCTATTCTTGCCCGCGATTGTGGTCAAGAATAGGACGTGCTCTATCTTTTTTGCAGGGTTGCGGTTCGGAAGTACAGATGCTCTGTCCACATGAATGGGTGCAGACCCATTCATTTCAATAGGGCCGCAAAAGATGCGGACAACACACAGTGTGCTGTCTGCACCCATAGTTCCGTTCCATGGCCCCACAAAAAATATAGAGCATGTCCTATTCTTGTCCACAAGAATAGTCATTTCTATATAGGTGTCACGGCACTCTGTGTTGTGCGCGTGACACGTTTACCGTGCATGCCGGTTGCCAGGGCAAGCGTTGTGGCTTGTATGTGCTTTTCTCCCCTTCTCCTGGTTCCTCCCCTGTCTGGTGGTTGAGGGGTTAACTTCCTGGCTGGGTGTGGCCACTAGTGTTTTATTTGTCATACAAAGAGTGTAGCAATAGGCACACTTACACCTGTAATGTGTGTTTTAAGGGAAATATTTAATAGACTGTGATGATAATAAAAAACTATTTCATTAATAATACACCTCTAAAATACCTCTAAAATACATATAACACTGGAATTTATATTGTCCATAGAGTCTCTATGCACCAATAATGATAAAAGAAATATAGTCCAACCTGTAGATGCACAACAAATCAAATCAACCGTAGTATGCCGTTCAATGAATTTCCTCTGTAGTAGTCCCAAATTAGTTGCTATATGGTTAGTATAGCGGCTCCCGGTTGGTCGGAACCTGGGTTTATAAGATATGACGGTAATGTTGAGTGTGGCGTCCCACACTTGTTACCGTAAACCTCCACCGCCGTCTGTCCTTAGTATCGTCTCGTTCCACTGTCAGAGCCGAGGATTCAGGGTTCCCCGCGCGTGTGCTGTGTTTGCCTGCTTCGGCGTCCCACGTGTCAATGACGTCACTCCTTCTTCCTGTGGGTACAGCGGGCGCATTCGGGGTAAGCCGTATGTTCGCACTTCGGCGTCTCACGTGATTCAAGATATCACCTTTCTGGCCGGCCAGTATTAATGTCCTTGTTCTCTACTTAAAAATGACAGTCTGGGGTCCCATACGCGTTTCGGGAGTGTCCTCTCCCTTCCTCAGTGGTATCGCCTTGTTACTGTCTTTCTTCCTTTTAAACTCTCGGGCCGTGGTTAATTGGTTCTCATTATGCTAATGAGTTGGAATACCTAAGAAAAGGTGTAATGGATCCGTTTTATCAGGAGTCATCCTCATGGATAGTGAGAGGAGAATCTGGAGATTTTTATATATAAAATATGTACATATATAAATAATGTACCACTATTTGTAGAATAAAAGCCGCTAATAATAATAGTGAAATAAAGATAACAGTAAAATCAGTGCCTATACATACCAATACAAATATTGCGAAAAAAACTCCAGCTCACCACGATCCAAGCGATTCTTTATTGAAGTTCATAAAAATTCCAAGACATCAGGACAGACATGCAACACCGTTACTGCGTTTCGGGCCTCTTACAGATATGGGCCCTTCATCATGACTGGTGCAACACACATTTTTGGAAGATTTCTATGTCATTTCCTGCCGTTTCTGATTATGGATGGCAAAACATCTGAAAATATGGCCCATATGTCCTTACGCTCCGTTGAAGACAATGAGGAGCGGCGGTTAGAGATGAATGCTATTTTTGAGGCCACGGATGTTGTTACACAGGACAGCTTAAACATACAAAGTCTTATGGCTACACTAGAGGGATTGCTTGTTAAAGAATTACGCACATGGTGGGATTCGACATCACTTCAAAAATATGTGGAGAAAGATATGATCCCTCGGGGTCTAAGAATTAAAAAGAAACCCACCACGGAATATTCAGAATCCTTCATCAAAGAATGGCAATCGATACTCTCGGACTGTTCTTTTAAGCTAATGGATCTTATTATTAAACAAGAGCAAATCTTGCTCAAGGATTTGCGAGGACAAAATAAAAACCTCACAGGATTCCCTGAAAACATTTATCAATAATCCCACTTTCGTGGACATGGATAAGAATCTGAATGAAAAGTTGGCAAAATTGGAGGAGGAATTGATACAGTTTAAACAACGTAAATACAATCGTGATTTATTGGACTACAAGGACAATAAAGTTTACCACTGGGCAGAAGACAAAGCTTATACTCCACGCTCAATCTTAAGGAAATTCCGTAATAGCAAGAAAAAAACCGCACGTCGGGTGTCTTTCAGTTCTACAGATATGGACTCGGCTGAATCAACCTCAGGGGATAATATGACAGCTTCTAGACGTGATACTGAAATCCAAACCTGCTCCTGTTAAACATAATGATGCCAAAAATACAAAAAACGAAGAGCGGGTAGAAAGCATAAGAGGAGAAATGCAGCGCTATCCGACTCGTCACAAGAAAAAATAGAGGATATCCAAGTGATTAATATGTCGGCCTCCATCCTTACCCAGGGGAGATCGATGTTTTGAGTAAAGGTTTAATGTTCTGTCCAACACACCACTTTAATCTTTATAAAACCATTTTGGATGTGAATAGGTTGGCCAGAACATTAACCCTGAAAAAGCATTTTTCAAATAGTTTGGATGAGGAGGAAATTAGCCCAGCTGTCTTGATTACTAACACACAAGAGGCCACGCCCGACCCTATGCTGACCCCAGTTCTTAGCTCTTTTTCTGAGCTCCGCAGTATGGCGGAGCTCCAAGATCTAAGAGCAGAATGTGTCACTGGGGAGAAGGTTGGCCGCTCCTGCACATTTAAGCCTTCCAATAGGGACTTTTATCCCTTACAATCCCGTTCACCAGCCCTTGACAGATTTCAGGAGCTGGTAGAAATGGATTTATGTAAACTTCATGAAAGAAAAACAGATACAGAAGGAGATTTTATATCCCCAAATCTCACTAAGGGGAACAATGTGCGTTAACAACTTTAAAATGCAGAGAGGATATCATAGTCAAGCAAGCTGACAAGGGGGAGCGGTTGTCGTCCTGGACAAAGGTATATACAAATCTCAGATATTAAACATGTTGAATGATAATTCAGTGTATAAAGTCCTGGGCGGCAACCCTCTCCCGTTGTTTCAGAAAAAACTGCAGGATCTTTTAGTACTGGGAGTTAATTCAGGTTGTCTTTTGCAAAAGGATATGGATTATATTTATGTGGACAGCCCAGTTATCGCTATATTTCATGCGTTACCCAAAGTGCATAAGGATGTCTTTCCGCCGCCACTTCGACCTATTGTGGCAGGAATTGGCAGTTTTTCTGAACGCCTGTCTGAATGGGTTGACTCACTTCTCCAGCCCCTGATCCCTTTTATTCCAGGATATATTAAGGACACCATGTCAGTTTTGGGATCCATGCGTTCCTTCCAATGGCAGGAGGGTTACGTCTGGATTACGGCTGACGTGGTGTCCCTATATACCAACATACCACATGATTTGGCTCTGATGTCATTGCGGTGGTTCTTGCGAACTTACAGCAATTACACTGAGTCTCTCAGAGAATTTCTGGAGTTGGCTGTTGATTTTTGCTACGTCATAATTTTTTCATGTTTGATGAAAATTATTTTTGCAGTTGTCGGGGTGTCGATGGGGGCCAGGTTCTCCCTCCATAGCTAATATTTTTATGGCATGGTGGGAGAGGACCTTTCTCCTCATCGACACCCTCCCATTTGGGGGTCACCTGCAGTGGTATGGTCGTTATATCGACGACCTGCTTATGGTTTGGTCGGGCGATGTGGCGGCCATACCGCTGTTTGGTGGATACCTTAACTCATGTGTCTCTTCGATAGCCTTTTCTCTGTGTTACAACAGGGACTGGATTGTGTTCCTGGATTTGAAACTACGGGGCAATGTCCCTAAAACATGTGTTGAAACTACAATACACAGGAAGGATCTGGCTGGCAACACCACATTATATGCCACATCATGTCATCCAAAACATGTAGTAGGTAATATTCCCAGGGGGAGCTGTTGCGCATCAGACGTAACTGTTCAGACCCTGCGGTATTTGATCAGGAGAGTAATGAACTCATGAAAAGATTGACAGCCAGGTCCTATATGAAACGTCATATGCAGACACACAAGGATCAGGTGGCAAAGCTAGACCGAGATTCTCTAATTACTCAAGCTTTTCAAAAAATTGGATATAGGAGAAAAAGAATAGTAAGCAAAAATGCCGGTTACCTTTGTCACACAATATAGTGTTGAATATGGAGAAATCTGTAAAATTATTCAGAAACACTTGCCAGTTTTGAAATACGAAAATGAATGGTTTAATATTATTGATGATGGGATCAGGTGTGCAGCCAGAAGGGCTCCAACTATAGGTAACATGGTCAGTCCCAGTCTATATAGTGAGGGGGTAAAAACTATACCAACCTGGCTAGCCACCAAGGGTTGCTATAAATGTGGCCATCATATATGTCTTTGTTGTGATTACCTGCATGTGGCTAAAGTGGTTGTCTCTTGTGCAGATGGCCAAGAGCACACGATAAATAGTTACATTAATTGTAACACAAGAAATGTGATTTATCTCATCATGTGCAATCTCTGTAACCTACAGTATGTGGGCTGCACGTCCAACCCCTGAAGGTTCGCATAAGAAAGCACATATCTGATGTGCCGCACTATCGCACCCGGAATGTTTCAGCCGCCAGTGCACACTTTGCGGTTGTGCATGGCGGCGATACCAGCAAACTTAGAGTACAAGGTATTGAAAGGGTATTTGTGCCAACCCGAGGAGGGGATATGAGGAGAAAATTATTGAACCGGGAATCCTACTGGATGTTTAAATTAAAAACACGCATCCCGCAAGGCTTAAATAGGAAATATGATCTGATATTACAGTATTGAGAGAGTATGTCATTTTCCTTTGATTTTATATGGTATATATTTTATCTATACCTCTGTGTACTTTAAAGTACCCTGCTCCTCCCTTTTTCCTGATTTAGTCGGCACAGGTGTTTGCACCATGTGACCTGGCAATTAGGAATTCAGGTGTGAGCTGGGCTTTTAAGATGTCTCTTTTTGTATGTTGCACCAGTCATGATGAAGGGCCCATATCTGTAAGAGGCCCGAAACGCGTAACGGTGTTGCATGTCTGTCCTGATGTCTTGGAATTTTTATGAACTTCAATAAAGAATCGCTTGGATCGTGGTGAGCTGGAGTTTTTTTCGCAATATTTCGATGTGTCCACCAGAGGACTTTTCCGTGCTCCCACTCAGCGGTCATCAGGGGTGAGCTGCCTTTTGCTTTGCTGCAAATTACCTTTTTACCTATACCAATACAAATATATACACAAATATAAAAATAGAGATAAATATAGAGATAAATATATAGGGAAAATGGATAACAATATGTCCATATTGGTTACTTAATTTACATGATGAGTTTTTGCACTTTGTTCATTATTATGAAATTCAGAACTAGATTTTATGAATTTTCTGTCCTAATTCCTTGGTGTATCCACTTGCTAGTGAAGTTGGGAGAGGGTATTTTAGAGGTGTATTATTAATGAAATAGTTTTTTATTATCATCACAGTCTATTAAATATTTCCCTTAAAACACACATTACAGGTGTAAGTGTGCCTATTGCTACACTCTTTGTATGACAAATCCTGCCTTTTGGTTTGGGCGAACCTATTAGCAACAGAGCACCTTATTTCCAATCTTACATTGGGTTGTGCCACTTCACATTTTCTCTCCTTTTTGAATTTATTTTGCCTCTCGCCCAGGTAAAGTGTGCACCCCTATTGTTAAGAATGGACATCTGGAATTATGTGGAGAATAAACGTGCAAATGTTGAAAAATTTGATTTTATAAAAGATGTAAATACGGGTGATGCATCCATGACTGATTTGTTTAGAGAACTTGAAGACCTCCTACACAAACAATTAAGACAGAGGTGGGAGATCAAATCTCTTAGACAGTATATAGGAGAGGGAAAATCCCTAAAGGTCTACAGATAGTGAAAGTTCCAGCACAGGATTTATGCAATATTGATTTTAACAAAGAATGGGGAGATCTTCTCCTCACACACTCCATAACATTAATGGAGTTAATTATAAAAAGAGAGAATAGAATTGCTAGAAGA
The DNA here is from genome assembly GCA_033119425.1 of Bufotes viridis. NCBI lineage: Eukaryota > Metazoa > Chordata > Amphibia > Anura > Bufonidae > Bufotes > Bufotes viridis. Next base: position 44,913 of record JAKVIS010000953.1, read on the forward strand.
GATCTCTAAAGAAATAGAAAAATTTAAAAAGAAAAACGGATAAATTACCAAAGAATGAGGAATACAACACATGG
>JAKVIS010000954.1:0-44457 GCA_033119425.1 Bufotes viridis
ACAGTGGCTGCTCTGATGGAACAGTCACTACCCTACTACATTGGAAAGTCTGAAACCGAAGAGTGGAGAACCCCAATGCTGGAAGATGAACCCTGGTCTGTAAAAGTCTGCCCTCTGCGCATCAAGAAGCTTATCCCAGAGATCTGAAGACGCCATACTGTTTAGAACCGGTTATCTTTCTCTAAATACATTGCGTAGTTAATGCTACTGAACTCCATTGTTAGTTAAACGGGCTCACTTTAGGGCTGAGGAACGCCTGAGTGTAGGAACAACAGTCTATGGACCCAAACTGATTTCTCAAGTATGGTCCGCCCGAAATAAAACGTCAATAATGAGCCTTTGAAGCGCAGCGCGGATTACCATCTTGTCGTCACGGCTCAGCAGTCTACCCAACGCTCTGAGTCTCGTTCTGCTACCTGCGCCGCCTGAGTTCTGCTGAGATATCAGAAGCAGCCTGGCGCTCACATTCATGGACAGAACCCACGCCTGTGGAGAGGTTACTGTCACAGCAAGGAGTGGACTGAAATAAACCGATGGGTAATACCTGCATTGTTAATCTAATGTTTTCTAAAATTACAACTTGAGGTACTTAGCCTCTCATCGTTCTGCACCAGCTTCTCTCTTCTGTTCAAGAAGGTCTCAAAAGGTCAGCGCATAGTCAGTGAGGCTTGGTAATGAAAAAGGAGAGATCTGAAACCCAGGATCGGGATAATAGAATTCAGAGTGGGACCTCCTACTCCCTGGGTAACCCTAAAACCCTCTCTGGGTGCCGTGCTGCCCTGGAAACCAGTCGGCACTATCGGCTCTGTGGAACCTGTCCAGATGGAGAACTACCCATATGCAGAGCTGCCAGTGCCTGGCCACGCCTCTGCAAAATACCTGTCCTGTCTGATTAACCTCAGCGATCATCCTGCTGGCTTATTAACACCGTCCTGTTGCTCAGCTTTCCTGGTATCCTTCCAGATGTCGCCTCGCCTACCCAGCCAGAACATACAACGAGGGACCTCTCCTTCCTGCGGACCCACTCCTCAGGCGCCCGGTGAAGGAACGTCGTGCAGGGTGACTATGCTTTATCCCAGCATCAACTAGAGGGACCCTGGAACCTGGTGCAAAGCAACACCATCGCCTCAGCAAGCACAACGGACTGGTGAGTATTAAAGTACACTTCAACACCAAATCACCACACCACCGGGCACTCCACCTCTCACATTGGCAGAGGTATAGGGCCCACACCAATCCTCACTGCCAAACTGCTAGTGAGAGACATCCAAGAAATGGAAGACCTAAACGAACTGTGACAGTCGGAGTCCCTGGGCTGCCTCTGGTTTTAGTGTAAAAGAGCATGGTGGTACCGGTTTTTGTGTAGACTAGTAGAAAAGATGGATTGATAATCACTCTACAAAGCATGCTACCCATTGTCACTCGGCTGAGGGAGCTTCTCCTAACTGCTCTGAGGCCCTCCGTCGTTCCTCCCAGATTTGTCCAGCGAGAGCGGGTGCGCCCATGTGCTTCTGGAGATAGGGAAAGCATCATGCCGCCACCCCACAGCGGCCTGTCTAGCTTAACAGCAGACTGGTTTGGGACCAGGTGGTCGTCCTCCGAATCTTTCGTAAGACAGCTGAGCGCGCGAGTAGCTACACAGAAACTCGTGAGACGGCGTTGTTGTGATTCATGACACGTTGATAACTACTCTAAAATCAGATGAGAATCATTTAAAGCATTTCGTAGCTGAGGTGTTTGAAAATCTCCACAAATGTCTGCCCTCAGCATTAAACCCGCCTAAAATGTCACCTGCTGTAAACCGCTGTAAAATACTTGGACATGTTGTAAGCGCAGAGGGATCCAGCCTGATCCTATAAGCTGGCTGCTGCCGAATTGGCCGGTCGCCCACTACAGTGAAGGAAGTGAGGAGTTTCCTAGCTTCGCTGCTACCACCTGCGCTATCCCTCACTTCGCCAAATAGTGGATCCAATCCAGGAACCCTGAGGGGGCAAACCGAAAAAGAGCTCCAAAGACTCCTGTCCCGCATTGAATGGAGTGAAGAGAGGGAGGTTGCATTATAGTTGAAATTAAAGAAGAAGTTGACTGAACTCTGTGCTGAAGTACCTAGATTACAGTGTAGCCATCCTTTTACACAGAGCTGTACAGAGGCTGGGAGTGTGCTGGCAAGGTGCAAGAAGAGGAAAGAAAGAGGATAGCCATGCAGCTCGTTCCTAAAGGAGCTGAAAAGAATGACCAGAATTATAGCCTTTCCAATGAGTTTTGGCCTAGTGGGCAGGCACAGAAAATTCAGGACTGATTTGCTACTACCCATGTTATTGCCTTCACTGATAATAACCCTGGCTCATCGCTGAATACCGCCAAACCGGGGCCTTAGAACAGAGATGGTTCCTCGCCCTGCTAAATACGACTTTCACCGTAAAATGTCGGGCTGGTCGCTCAAACGATAATGCTGATGCCCTGTCGAGGCTCTCACTGAGATAGCACTCAGATGACAAACCGATGCCTGGGATGTAGAGATGCCAGCATTTTATAACAGGTTTGCTCTAACAGACCAAGTCTGCCTGCCAACAGAGGAACCCTCCAACCACCATCCTTTGATGTCTGCATCCAGAGAAGAAAAGTGGATTAAGTTGCAACCAGAGAGTAGAGTTCTCGTGAACCGCTGGACTCTTCATCAGTGGCAGAACCCCTGAAAGAATTTGGCGAAAAGACCGCAGACACGAATCTCCTCAAATTGTAAGCAACGCCAACAACTGTTCCTTCAAAAAGGCCTGCTGCTGCATCTAAGCCTGGATCCAGTGTCAAATGACAGAGCGCACCAGACCTCAATCCCAACGCCGTGATGGTAGGTATGGTTCTAGAAATGTATCATGATAAGTCTGACATTTTGGGTTCTAAAGACTGAGGCCACCATCCGTAGGCGGTTCTACAGCGCTGGAACCAGAGATGACACTGAGAGGTGGTGTGGGCAACGCAGCCTGTGCCCTAAAGAGAGGTGAACATCATGATCAGAGAGCACCGCTGCACTCCGTATTATAAGTACCGCCCTCTTGAACTGGCTGCGATTGACCACGCAAGATAGCACCCAGTCGCTCAGGGTACGCCTCATATGCCATGACTATTACTGACCATTTCACTAAGTTTGTGCCGTAGCAGTGCCTGTGTAAGGGATCTGACAGCCAAGACGACACGCTGAATTGTTCTGAAGCACTTCCTCCTGCCTTACGGCTGCCCAGCAAAGCATCCTCACCGACCAGGGGCCTGCGCTTGAGTCTCATCTGTTCCAGGAGCTGAGCTGACTACACACTGCTAAAAGGTCCGACCACGGCCTATCATCCACAAGGTAATGGACTTCGTAGAAAGATGAATCAGACCCTGATTGAAATGTTGAGAGCCGTGCCTCCTGAGACCAGAGGAGATTGGTCAACCTGTTACCACAGCTCATGGATACGCAATAATACTATCCATTGTTCCACTGGATACACTCTTTCTACCTGTTGTTTGGGCGCCAGGTAAATTGCCTGCAGATCATTCCCTGGATGTACAAGTGCTGGATGACATTAACCCCTGCCTAAAACTGACTGGGTAGCGGAACATCAAAGGCGCTTGCTTAATGCCAAAGAAATTGTCCAGGAGCGCATGGAAGGTGCCCGGGAGCGACAACAAAAGACTATGATTTACGGCCCATGCAGAGCCCTTTGGCTGTGGGGACACCGTGTGGTTGAAGAACAATCACCGTACTAGTAAGTTGACAGTAAATGGGAGAGAACTCCCTATCTTGTGTCTGCCATCCCTAATGCTGAAACTCATACCTATGAGGTCACCCGAGAGGGTAAAGGTCCCCAAATTGTTCACAGAAACCGCCTAAAACTCTGCATGACAAAGGGCCCACTGCTGGAGACTCCGACCCCAGTCTCCTGTGCCAGGACTTTCTGCTCAGCCTGTGGAGCCTATGCAGGCTGTGGCGGATCTAGTCAATGATGCTGAACCACTCCATTGGTTCCTCACACCTTGGTTAAATTTGTTGGTGCCCGCCCAGCACCTACTGTGCCTTCACCTCCGGAAGAGCCGGTTCAAAATGTCCCGGATCCAGTCCCCTTGTAGAGGATCCTCCGGCTCCTGTTGTTCCTGATCAGGGTCTCACTGGTGGAGACTCTCCTGTTGCTCTCTCCCTTCTACTCGGTGCTAAGGGAGGAGGAAACTCCTGTGTTGAGAAGGTCCACCCGATGAACAGGGGCGCCCGCCAGTCCGCTTAGGGACTTTGATTATACTGGTGGTGTCTCCTCCCGGGCAGTTACTACTGGAAATACCTTGCTTGACGCTTGTGCGCAAGAATGGACTCTCCACGCGAGCCCTTGCCTGTGATACACCCTCAGGGAACCTCTGTGAGCATCATCCTTTTAAGTTTGTGCCCAGAGATGGACTCCCTGTGTAGCGAGCCTCTGTGATATGCTTTATGGACTCACTCATTGTCATGGACTATCCTGGTATTCCCTAACATCCGCTAGCCAGGTCAGCGCCCCAGTTCCACTCTTATCCTGAAGGAAGAGAACGACGCCCTTGTCACCGCTGGCTCCACCTTTCCAGCTGGACCTGATATAAATTATGCAGATGTCATTCATTTGTGTTTATGTATGCCTGCATGTTTTCCTTTGTCTTTCAGGAGATGAATCCAGCTGGGTGGACCTCTGTGGTGGAGTACGAGGTCGTACTCAGTTTAAAGTTGTGGGGTATGCAGTATACGGGCACTTTGATACCCGCTTACCACCATTCTGTTATGCTGTGTGTTTCATGTAATTGCCTGCAGCAATGTTGAAGGGTGTCATTTAGGTATTGGACCACTGGGGGAGCTGGTGAGCAGTTTATATATATAGCTAGGCCAAGGCAGGCTAGTGCAGTGCAGACCCTGGAGTCTGTGAAGGCCACATGTCTCAGGCCTAGGCCAGTTCAGCAGAAGTCAACCTGAGGCAATCCCTAGAGCAAGAGGTACTAAACGTCAAGAGGAGGTACTCTATAAACTGGAGATTCAAGGATATAAGCCAGAAGTAGGGCATTGGGGCCTTGAAGCATCAATTCCAGTCAGGACGAAGTCAGGAAGAAAGTAAGGTTCACCTGCAATTCCAAGTCCTGTATTATCACCCTCTGTTTAACCTTGCTGGATGTAAGACCACTGCAATTTTGATTGTCTGCAAAAAGGAACTGTTGGAAAGACTGCTTACTGTATCATCACTGTCTTCAGTAAAGTTTGAATTCTGTTTTCAAGTTACCAGTCTGCACCTCTGTTATTCCTACTGTAAATACGGTGTGCCACCGTTTACTGGCACTGGCGTCACGACATATCAGGGACTTAGCCATAGGCACGTTAAACTATAACACCAAGGGCGCCTCACCTTCCACCTGGCTGTGTCCCTCAAGAACCCAGAGAGTGCCCCAGAGGAGCAGCGTGCCGGCCTCTCCATCACTGGCATTCCCCAGGTTAGTTCCACACATTGCCCTGACTTGGGGATGCTACAGTTTGAACAACGCCATCATTTTGTCCTTAAAGTCTTTCAAAGTATGAGGCTCTCCTGTATAGCGGGGAAACCATGGGGCCTTGAAATAATATGGCATTGTCAGCGGCATCAGGCTGGTGGCTGTGGTACCGCCTGTGGCCACAGGCTCCCTGGGGGCAGGCTGCTCGTTTATCTCTGGATCCGACATGCGCAGCTTGAAGAAGTATTGAATCGACTGGGGGGGTGTTGCTAGGAGCAACAGTCTGGCCGGTGCGGTCCCTTTAAGATAGCAGCGTGCAGGCCCGATGCCACGCTGGGAGGTACTGACCAGCGGATTTTGTCTTTGGTTAAGGTCCGGGGACTCTCTCAGGGTCTCGGTTATCAATGCAAACCCCTCCGGTACTGATGTCACTAGCCCCCAGGAGTTTTTACTTACTCCGGTGTAGCGCAATCCAAGTTCCCCTGAGATCTCGGGCGCGCGCCGCGCGATGACGTGCAGGGTTCAAAGGCTGGGCCACGGCGGTGCGTGAGGCGACGTCCTTCCACTGAGCACAGGCAAGTGGGCGGGGCGGAGCTTCCCGCTCTTCAGGGGGTGGCACCCTGGTACACTCCTCTAATGGTGCAGCAAATTTCAGTCCATGAGGTGGGCGGCCATCTTGGGTGCCATTCACCGACAGCAAGCAGGATTATAAAGTTCCTGCACCGTGATACAGTAAGCAGATCTTTCCAACAGTTCCTTTTGCAGACAATCAAAATTGCAGTGGTCTTACATCCAGCAAAGGTTAAACAGAGGGTGGTAATACAGGACTTGAAATTGCAGGTGAACCTTACTTTCTTCCTGACTCGTCCTGACTGGAATTGATGCTTCAAGGCCCCAATGCCCTACTTCTGGCTTATATCCTTGAATCTCAGTTTATAATGTACCTCCTCTTGGCGTTTAGTACCTCTTGCTCTAGGGATTGCCTCAGGTTGACTTCTGCTGAACTGGCCTAGGCCTGAGACATGTAGCCTCCACAGACTCCAGGGTCTGCACTGCACTAGCCTGCCTTGGCCTAGCTATATATATAAACTGCTCACCAGCTCCCCCAGTGGTCCAATACCCAAATGACACCCTTCAACATTGCTGCAGGCAATTACATGAAACGCTTAAAGAACATAACAGATTGATGAGTAAGCGGGTGTTAAAGTGCCCGTATACTGCACTTCTAAACTTCTAAGCCTTATAACGTCCCCAAAAAATGAAATAGCATTCCCAAAATGATCGATACATGAAGTAGACATATGGGGAATGTAAATCAATAACTATTTTTGGCGGTATTACTATGTATTATAGAAGTAGAGAAGTTGAAACTTGGAAAATTGCTAATTTTTCTAAATTTTAGGTAAATTTAGTATTTTATCATTTTACCACTGTCATGAAGTACAATATGTGATGAAAAAAATTCTCTGAATGGCCTAGATAAGAAAAGCGTTTTAAAGTTATCACCACATAAAGTGACACTGGTCAGATTTGCAAAAAATGGCTGAGTCCTTAGGGTGAAATAGGGCTGAGTCATGAGGTCCCTTTCACAGGGCGAGTTTTCAGCGGGTGCAATGCGTGAGAGGACGCATTGCACCCGCACTGAATCGGAACCATTCACTTCTATGGGGCTGTGCACATGACAGTTGATTTTCACGCATCACTTTTGCGATGCGTGAAAATGCAACATGCTCTATCTTCTGCGTTTTTAGCGGAGCATGGGCCCCATAGAAGTGAATGGGGCTGCGGGAAAATCGCAAGCATCCGCAAGCAAGTGCGGATGCTTTGCGATTTTCCGCATGGTTGCTATGCAACCATCGGGATGTGTAACCGGTTCTGTATTATTTCACATTATAACATAGTTATAATGTAAAATATACCCTTAGCCATCTTCCTAATGTTTAAACCGGTGCAGAATGGGTTAAAAATAATAAACTAATAATAACTTACCTGGTCCATTTGATCGCGAAGCCCGGCATCCTCTCCGTTAGCTTGCTAGTAGGAAAGGACCTGTGATGATGTCACATGGTCACATGGACCAATCACATGCTCCATCACTATAGTGATGGAGCAGGTGATTGGGCCATGTGATGCTGTGACATCATCATGCAGGTCCTTTCCTACTAGCAAGCTAACTGAGAAGATGCCGGGCTTCGCGATCAAATGGACCAGTGCTATTATTAGTTTATGTTTATAACCCATTCTACACCGGTTCGCATTAGAAGATGACCAGGTATTACTTTACATTATAACTATGTTATAATGTGAAATAATACCAGCGGGTTAATTTCTGACCCAAACATGCACTTCTGTGAAGAAGTGCAGGTTGAGTCTGGGTACTAAAAGTGCCGATTTTTCTCCGCGCGTGCAAAGCGCATGACAGCGATTCCCACAACGCACCCGCACTGTTTGACGGAGTGCACCGCAACGCCCGTGTGAAAGAGGCCTAAGGGTTAAAAGTCTGTGGGGGCCATTTATTGAGACCAGCATTCTAGACGCCGTACTAATAACCCCTATATGTGGCTATGAATCTGCTGAGTTTGAAGCGCCGCCGGCCCTCTACATAATTCCGGCGTATCAGCGCCAGTCTTTTTGTAAGATAGTTGCCTTGCTGGCTTACATTTAGATCATTTTCTGTGTCTAAAAGAGGCATGTCCCTTTCACTTTTTTAGACCTGGCTTGAGCTGGGAAAAGTCGTAGATTGCGGCGCAACTAACTATTACAACGCAATCTGCGCCTGAAATATACCTAATGGAGGTGTATTTCAGGATAATAAATAACCCTCTATATATCCTTCTTGATATGGAGCATCTCCATGCCAGGGGTGCACCTAGACTTTCTGCTGCCTGAGGCGAAAACTGAAACTGCGCCCCCCTTTCCCAATGACAATTTCTTAAACTAGCCTCTACCTTCAGCCCATGGCCCTTCGGCTGCCCCCCCATCTTATCAATTCCCGGTGCTGCTTGAGGCGATCGCCTCACCTGACCTCATTGGTGGTGCACTCCTCATCTCAAGTCCGACCATATCATTCTCCATGAATCTATACCTCTTCCACTAATAGCTTGTAGGTATGAATGACCTAAAAAAAACAACACATATAAACAATGAGTAAAAAGAAATAAAATAAGGTAATTAAATCAGTGACCATTTTGGGACCAAGGAGAAGAAGCAAAAAATTAAAAAATCACAAGTCTGGTGAGAAAATCAGATATTCATTTAACCCAAATGGGGCAACGTAATCCATCTTACCTTCTTTTCAGCAAGTAGTTTTTCCAGTTACCACCTCTTATGGATATAAGGACACGATCAATGCCTCTTACATGAAACTGAGATCTTTCACAGTTATGGAATTCTTTAAAATGCCTAGGAATAGATTTTAATTTCGTTAAATCATTCTCATCCTTCGCCCCTTCCTGACACGTCTCCTCAATTCTCACATAAATGAGCTGGCATGAAGATTGTGCCAGATAGATTACTCCTGATGTACCACATGTATTATTATGAGTAATCTTGTATTGTTTGAGTGGTTCTAGTAGGGTTGGAAAAGTGAGAGGCTTTGTCTAAATTTGGACAAGCGACACATTGGCAACAAGGTGAGCAACCCCATCTTTGACCCTGTGACTCAAAGGCATAAAATGTCTCTAAAATCCTGGGATTTTCTATAGGTAATAGATGGAAATGGTGGTAAAACTTCATCCAAAGTTGTATCTAAACCTAACAATTCCCAATGTTTGGTCAAGGCAGATCTTATCATTTCCCACTGTGGATTATATGTGTATATAATATATAATATGTAATTATATAATGAAGGCTGAAGTTCAGCCTGCATTTCTGGGAGGGTGTCTGCCCCATTTATTCATGGGCTCTCTCAACCCGGCATACATCCTCTCATGCCCCTCCCTCCCTCCCACCCCTTTTCTCTGTTGTTCTCATTAGGGTATGCCCCTTTTAGGCCTACCCGCATTCCTGGCTCCAGGAACAAGTCAGCCAGTGTAGGGTCCCGGGTTAGGCATGCTTCCCGCTTCGTTCACAGGTAGCCATGACCACAAATATATATATTGTAAGAGGGCGCAAGGTGCCGTCATGGACGGAAGATACGTGTCACCGAGGTTCCTGGCCTCGGTGAGGTGAAGCCGGGTTTTATGTGTCAGCAGCAGCTAGTGCTGCTTGACATTGATAGTTAGTTTGGCTGCAAAGCCAATCCGGGCCGGCTCTTACTGGGAGTAGGCAAAGAGTTGGGTGGGTGCCTACTCCCCACGGTCCAGGCCGGACTTTGCTGGGCTTTTTAAAGCCAGCCACATCAGCAGGTGGGGCTGTGATTGTCCTGGAGCTGCTGCTAGTGTTGTGTTGCTCTCTGGGCTGGAAGGATGAGACCAGCAAGGAGTCGTGCAGTCGTCCTGGAAGCCTGAAGGTGGATTATCCTGCGGCTGGGCCGACCGCCAGGTGCTGAACGCGCACCTAAACATCTCACAGGTGATTGAACCTGGTTTTGGACTCTTTGGTTTTGCTTTTTGTGTTTGCTGAGTGTGAATTAACACCAAGAGACTGTTTATCGCTTATTTTGTGCAAAGTGTGAATAAAACACTGTTTATTGCACTTTCTGGACTTCTTGTTTTGCCTCTGTACTGCACCCGCACTGCTATCTACCAGAGCGACTCCCCACATTTGGTGTAGGATGCGGGCATGCGCAGTGAGGCTGGCGTAACGCCGAAGTTTTTTCCAAAGTGAATGTCATATGTCAAGCCGGCAAAAGTTTCAACACGTGAACTTTGACAAGATGGGAGGCAGTTGTAAAGGCTCTCGTGGAGGCCAATTTACAGCAGCGGGAGGCCAACAAGCAGCAGCAGGAGACAAACCAGCTGCTGTTGCAACATGTAATGGCTTTGCAAGCGACTGGAGCCTCTCACCGTGCCCATGATGCCCGGAAGCGGTCCGTGCAGCAATTCCCAAGATGACCCCGAGGATGATGCCGAGACCTACCTGGCAGTCTTCGAAAAAGTGGCCGTGAGGGAGAAGCTGCCCGTGACCAGTGGGCTGAGGTGGTCGCTCCGTTCCTGGCTTCCGGACCCCAGCAGGTGTTTTTCGACTTGTCGGACGACCAAGCGGCCGATTATGACACAGTGAAAGGAGAGATCCTAGCCAGACTGGGGGTGAAGCGTGCTGGTCCGCGCTCAAAGAGTCCACCAGTGGGACTTTAAAACAACTGAACCTGCTAGGCCGCAGTACTACGATCTGCTGCACAGGCTGCAAAAGTGGCTGCAGCCTGATCTACTAAGTCCTACTGCCATGCTGGATCGACTGTTGGCGGACATCTTTTGGAGGGCCCTGCCTTATCCCCTCCAGCACTGGGTCGGCCAGGCGTCTCCGGTAAGTGCCCTGGAGATGGTCGACCTGGTGGAGCGTTACGAGGCCACCAGAAACCTGCAGGGGAGTCTTGCTGGGAAGGGGCCAGTCAAACCCCGGAGGCCTCCACCCCAGTTCCGACGACCGGCGACAGAGAGACCTGCACGGAATGTATCCCCTGCGGATCCGCCTCCTGTGGTATGCTGGAGGTGTCAGGAGTCAGGCCACATCAGGGCCGACTGTCCGCATCAGGGTGAGCCGATGGATGTGAACTACGGGTATCGCCACTCCCTGTATGCACGGAAGCTGTGTGCAACTGGCACCCGTGAGGGGCAGGACAATAACCACCTGTGTCAGGTAGCGGTGGGAGATTCTCTGGCGGTGGCCCTGCTGGACTCCGGGAGTTTAGTCTCCCTGGTAGAGCGGCCCTAGTACGGCCTGCGGAGTATACCGGCCGTAAAGTCGAGGTCCTATGCATCCACGGAGACTTAAAAGACTACCCCACTGCATTAGTGACTTTGTCCACAGCTGCTGGTAGGTGGACCCACGAGGTGGCTGTCGCTACCACACTCCCACATGAACTGATACTTGGGAGGGACTTCCCAGGTTTCCCGGCGCTGTGGCCGGCAATAAAAGTGTCGGATGGGCCCGAGACAGGGGTAACCCTAGTAGAGTGGCCTGATACCACTGGAAGGCCAGAACCCTGGGAGCCCGAATCTGAAGGGCCAGCGGTAGGGGTGACCACTGCTCCAGCGGTAGAGGGGAGACAACCCCACTGAGTGTAATGGTGGGAGACACGGAGGACTTGCCACCGGGACCTGAGTTGGCAGACCTCAATGTCTCCGGGAAAATTTTGGGACCGCACAACACCGGGACCAAACCCTAACCAGGGCCTGGGAAAGTGTTGTAATGATTGACGGTAAACCCCAGAAACCTGGGGCTGAATTAATGTTTCCACGATTTATTATTCTTCAGGATATGTTGTATCGGGTGAGACCAAATCCGAGGTGAGCCAGTTGAACAGTTGGTGGTGCCCACCGCATATCGCAAGCTTGTTATGGAGCTTGCCCACCAACATGTTCTTGGGGGACACATGGGGTGGCAGAAAACGCAGGACCGCGTACTACAGCGATTTTACTGGCCCGGTTTGTTTAAGGAAGTGCAGCTGATGCTCCAGTTAGGTGTCATTGAGGAGTCAAAAAGTGATTGGGCCAGTCCGATAGTCTTAATACCCAAGCCGGACAGGACATTGAGGTTCTGTAACGATTTCCGCAAGCTGAATGAGGTGTCCAAGTTTGACGCATATCCCATGCCGAGGGTGGATGAGCTCATTGAAAAATTGGGCCAAGCCAGGTATTTCTCTGTCTTGGACCTCACCAAAGGGTACTGGCAGGTACCCTTAACGGTGGCTGCCAAGGAAAAAACTGCTTTTATCACACCGGAGGGGTTGTATCAGTACAAGGTATTACCCTTTGGTCTACATGGCGCCCCGCCACGTTTCAAAGGCTTATGGATGTTGTGCTTCGTCCACATCGGCCAGTGCGCCTCAGCGTATCTGGATGATATCATTGTCCATAGCACCGACTGGGAGAGTCACCTACCGAAGGTACAGGCCGTAGTGGACTCCCTTAGGAAAGCTGGCTTAACTGCTAACCCAAAAAAGTGTGTGATAGGGTTAGAAGAGACCAAATACCTAGGGTATGTCATTGGGCGGGGGTGGTCAAACCTCAGGTAAACAAAATTGAGGCAATTAAGATTGGCCCCGACCTGTCACTACGCGGCAAGTAAAATCATTCCTGGGCATGGTGGGATACTACATGAGGTTTATTCCCAACTTCGCTACAATTGCTGCTCCATTGACAAGCCTTTTAAAGGGACGCAGGTCAGTGTCGATCCAGTGGAATGAGCAGGCGGATAAGGCTTTCTCTGCTCTGAAGTCGGCCCTGTGTGGGTCCCCGGTTTTGGTGACGCCCGACTTCAAAAGAGAGTTTGTGGTACAGACCGATGCCTCTGAAGTGGGCCTCGGGCTGTACTCTCTCAGGAAATCAATGGGGAGGAGCATCCCGTGGTTTTCCTGAGTCGCAAACTCACCCCAGCCAGAAACCAGGTACAGTATAGTGGAGAGAGAGTGCCTGGCCATCAAGTGGGCACTAGAGTCTCTCCTGCTATTATCTGCTAGGGAGAAAGTTCCGTCTGGTGACCGACCATTCCCCTCTAAAGTGGATGTGCCAGGCGAAAGACAGGAATGCTCGGGTCACCAGATGGTTCTTGTCTCTGCAGAACTTCAAGTTCACAGTGGAACACAGGGCAGGCCGCTTACAAGGAAATGCGGATGCACTGTCTCGAGTACAGTGTTTGGCGTGTGTTCACCCTGTCGGGAGGTTGAACAAAGGGGAGGTATGTAAGAGGCGCAAGGTGCCGTCATGGACGGAAGATACGTGTCACCCGAGGTTCCTGGCCTCGGTGAGGTGAAGCTCGGGTTTTATGTGTCAGCAGCAGCTAGTGCTGCTTGACATTGATAGTTAGTTTGGCTGCAAAAGCCAATCCGGGCCGGCTCTTACTGGGAGTAGGCAAAGAGTTGGGTGGGTGCCTACTCCCCACGGTCCAGGCCGGACTTTGCTGGGCTTTTAAAGCCAGCCACATCAGCAGGTGGGGCTGTGATTGTCCTGGAGCTGCTGCTAGTGTTGTGTTGCTCTCTGGGCTGGAAGGATGAGACCAGCAAGGAGTCGTGCAGTCGTCCTGGAAGCCTGAAGGTGGATTATCCTGCGGCTGGGCCGACCGCCAGGTGCGTGACGCGCACCTAAACATCTCACAGGTGATTGAACCTGGTTTTGGACTCTTTGGTTTTGCTTTTTTGTGTTTGCTGAGTGTGAATTAACACCAAGAGACTGTTTATCGCTTATTTTGTGCAAAGTGTGAATAAAACACTGTTTATTGCACTTTCTGGACTTCTTGTTTTGCCTCTGTACTGCACCCGCACTGCTATCTACCAGAGCGACTCCCCACAATATATATATCTAGCAGAAGGACCCAGGTTCATACGGGTATATTTCCACTATTTTCCTTTAATGTTTGTGTGTGCTGTTATAAGATAGACTATGTCTCCCATAAAAGTGACCTCTACCTCAACCCGTCCCTTAACAGTGACCTCAATAGCATCCCCAGCCCTCAACACTGAACCCCCAAAGTGCCCCACCCCTTCAAATGTGACTTCCACAACACCCCACCGCCCCTCTAACAAAGACCTCCACTGCAGCCCACCCTCTTAACAGTTACCCGCCACAGTGATCTAGCCCTTAACAGTGATCTCCACAAGTCCACGCCACCTTAACATTTACCTCCACAGCACCCCACTCCCTCAACTTTGACCTGCACAGTGAACCATCCCTTAACAGTGACCCCGCCTCACACCACCCCTTTACCGGTGACATTCACAACACCCCACCCCTTAACAGTGACCTCAACAGTACCCTACCCCCTTAAGAGAGACCTCCACTGCGCTCACCCATTTAACAGTGACTTCTACAGTACCCTGCTACCTTAACAGTGACCTCCGTAGCTCCTGCCCCCGAACAGTGACCTTCACCGTTCCCTTCACCCTGGTTATTGGTTAATCCCATGCACGTTTAGCAACTGGCTGCAAGCGTTCGCTATACTAGCGTATCGGGTTTACGTCGGGGTGGGTTGGCTCCACTATGACGAACAGTTTCGACAGCGCAGGGCGGTTAGGCCTGATATCCGGTGGGATCACAAGGATATTGGGCTTTGGTTACTGGTGACGGCACCGACTAGGACGGTGCAGCCCTTCCGGGGGCGCTTGAGGGGTCAACAGCGAGGCAGCTTGCGGCAGCATCAGCGAAGGGCTTATGTTTCCTTTTCAACAAAGGAAATTGCAGATCCGGGGCTAAGTGCAAATTTAAGCACGAATGCACCTTGTGCGGGGGCCCCATGGAGCCAGCCCGTGATTTTAGAGGGGAAAACAAAGGGAGGGCGGGGACACTGCTGGAAAAAATCTGACTCCAGTGCGGGTGGAATAGATGCAGGAGTTCCTAGATAGGTACCCAGATCGGGCAGCGGCCACTTTTATTTGTTAACAGTTTTAAGTTCGGTTTTCGTATTCCATCATTTACGCCGGCGGGGCCCTGGTTCATAAGAATCTGAGGTCCGCTCTTGATCACCCCGAGGTAGTTTCTGGGAAGTTAAGGAAGGAGGTGGAGTTGGGGCGGATGGCGGGCCCGTTTAGGGTGCCTCCGTTGGTCAATCTAAAAGTTTCTCTATTGGGGTGGTGCCTAAGAAGGAGCCAAACAAGTTTCGGCTCATTCACCATTTGTCATATCCAAAAGGAGCGTCATTCAATTACTGTGTGCACCGGGCACCCCCGTGAGGGGCAGGACAACAACCACCTGTGTCAGGTAGCGGTGGGAATTCTCTGGCGGTGGCCCCTGCTGGACTCCGGAGTTTTAGTCTCCCTGGTAGGAGAGCGGCCCTAGTACGCGGCCTGCGGAGTATACACGGCCGTAAAGTCGGGGTCCCTATGCATCCACGGAGACTTAAAAGACTACCCCACTGCATTAGTGACTTTGTCCACAGCTGCTGGTAGGTGGACCCACGAGGTGGCTGTCGCTACCATCACTCCCACATGAACTGATACTCTGGGAGTGGGACTTCCGAGGTTTCCGGCGCTGTGGCCGGCAATAAAAGATGTCGGATGGGCCCGAGACAGGGGTAGCTCCTAGTAGAGTGGCCTGATACCACTGGAAGGCCCAGAACCCTGGGAGCCCGAGTCTGAAGGGCCAGCGGTAGGGTGACCACTGCTCCAGCGGTAGAGGAGACAACCCCACTGAGTGTAATGGTGGGGAGACACGGAGGACTTGCCACGGGACCTGAGTTGGCAGACCTCAATGTCTCCGGGAAAATTTTGGGACCGCACAACACGGGACCAAACCTAACCAGGGCCTGGGAAAGTGTTGTAATGATTGACGGTAAGCCCCAGAAACCTGGGGCTGAATTAATGTTTCCACGATTTATTATTCTTCAGGATATGTTGTATCGGGTGAACCAAATCGAGGTGAGCCAGTTGAACAGTTAGTGGTGCCCACCCGCATATCGCAAGCTTGTTATGGAGCTTGCCTCCACCAACTATGCATTCTTGGGGACACATGGGGTGGCAGAGCGCGCAGGACCGCGCACTACAGCGATTTTACTGAGCCCGGTTTGTTTAAGGAAGTGCAGCTGATGCTCCAGTTAGGTGTCATTGAGGAGTCAAAAAGTGATTGGGCCAGTCCGAGAGTCTTGTCACCCAAGCCTGGCGGACGGGTCATTGAGGTTCTGTAGCGATTTCCGCAAGCTGAATGAGGTGTCCAAGTTTGACGCATATCCCATGCCGAGGTGGATGAGCTCATTGAAAAATTGGGCCAAGCCAGGTATTTTCTGTCTTGGACCTCACCAACGGGTACTGGCAGGTACCCTTAACGGAGGCTGCCAAGGAAAAGCGGCTTTTATCACACCGGAGGGGTTGTATCAGTACAGGGTATTACCCTTTGGTCTACATGGCGCCCCGCCACGTTTCAAGAGCTTATGGATATTGTAGCTCAGTCCACATCGGCCAGTGCGCCTCAGCGTATCTGGATGATATCATTGTCCATAGCACCGACTGGAGAGTCACCTACCGAAGGTACAGGCGTGAGTGGACTCCCTTAGGAAAGCTGGCTTAACTGCTAACCCAAAAAAAGTGTGTGATAGGGTTAGAAGAGACCAAATACCTAGGGTATGTCATTGGGCGGGGGTGGTCAAACCTCAGGTAAACAAAATTGAGGCAATTAAGAATTGGCCCCACGACCTGTCACTACGGCAAGTAAAATCATTCCTGGGCATGGTGGGATCACTACATGAGGTTTATTCCCAACTTCGCTACAATTGCTGCTCCATTGACAAGCCTGCTTTTAAAGGGGCGCGGGTCAGTGTCGATCCAGTGGAATGAGCAGGCGGATAAGGCTTTCTCTGCTCTGAAAGTCGGCCCTGTGTGGGTCCCCGGTTTTGGTGACGCCCGACTTCAAGAGAGAGTTTGTGGTACAGACCGATGCCTCTGAAGTGGGCCTCGGGGCTGTACTCTCTCAGGAAATCAATGGGGAGGAGCATCCCGTGGTTTTCCTGAGTCGCAAACTCACCCCAGCCGAAACCAGGTACAGTATAGTGGGAGAGAGAGTGCCTGGCCATCAAGTGGGCACTAGAGTCTCTCCGCTATTATCTGCTAGGGAGAAAGTTCCGTCTGGTGACCGACCATTCCCCTCTAAAAGTGGATGTGCCCAGGCGAAAGACAGGAATGCTCGGGTCACCAGATGGTTCTTGTCTCTGCAGAACTTCAAGTTCACAGTGGAACACAGGGCAGGCCGCTTACAAGGAAATGCGGATGCACTGTCCCGAAGTACAGTGTTTGGCGTGTGTTCACCCTGTCGAGGTTGAACAAAGGGGAGGTATGTAAGAGGCGCAAGGGTGCCGTCATGGGCGGAAGATACGTGTCACCGAGGTTCCTGGCCTCGGTGAGGTGAAGCTCGGGTTTATGTGTCAGCAGCAGCTAGTGCTGCTTGACATTGATAGTTAGTTTGGCTGCAAAGCCAATCCGGGCCCGGCTCTTACTGGGAGTAGGCAAAGAGTTGGGTGGGTGCCTGCTCCCACGGTCCAGGCCGGACTTTGCTGGGCTTTTTAAAGCCAGCCACATCAGCAGAGTGGGGCTGTGATTGTCCTGGAGCTCGCTGCTAGTGTTGTGTTGCTCTCTGGGCTGGAAGGATGAGACCAGCAGAGTCGTGCAGTCGTCCTGGAAGCCTGAAGGTGGATTATCCTGCGGCTGGGCCGAGCCGCCAGGTCGCGAGCGCGCACCTAAACATCTCACAGGTGATTGAACCTGGTTTTGGACTCTTTGGTTTTGCTTTTTGTGTTTTGCTGAGTGTGAATTAACACCAAGAGACTGTTTATCGCTTATTTTGTGCAAAGTGTGAATAAAACACTGTTTATTGCACTTTCTGGACTTCTTGTTTTGCCTCTGTACTGCACCCGCACTGCTATCTACCAGAGCGACTCCCCACATATATATACTAGCAGAAGGACCCAGGTTCGCACGGGCATATTTCCACTATTTTCCTTTAATGTTTGTGTGTGCTGTTATAAGATAGACTATGTCTCCCATAACAGTGACCTCTACCTCAACCCGTCCCTTAACAGTGACCTCAATAGCACCCCAGCCCTCAACACTGAACCCCCAAAGTGCCCCACCCCTTCAAATGTGACTTCCACAACACCCACCGCCCCTCTAACAAAGACCTCCACTGCAGCCCACCCTCTTAACAGTTACCCGCTACAGTGATCTAGCCCTTAACAGTGATCTCCACAAGTCCACGCCACCTATAACATTTACCTCCACAGCACCCCACTCCCTCAACTTTGACCTGCACAGTGAACCATCCCTTAACAGTGACCCCGCCTCACACCACCTTTACCGGTGACATTCACAACACCCCACCCCTTAACAGTGACCTCAACAGTACCCTACCCCCTAGAGAGACCTCACTGCGCTCACCCATTTAACAGTGACTTCTACAGTACCCTGCTACCTTAACAGTGACCTCCGTAACTCCTGCCCCCGAACAGTGACCTTCACCGTTCCCTTCACCCTGGTTATTGGTTAATCCCATGCACGTTTAGCAACTGGCTGCAAGCGTTCGCTATACTAGCGTATCGGGGTTTACGTCGGGGTGGGTTGGCTCCACTATGACGAACAGTTTCGGCAGCGCAGAGGCGGTTAGGCCTGATATCGGTGGGATCACAGGGATATTGGAGCTTTGGTTACTGGTGGCCGGCACCGACTAGGGCCGGTGCAGCCCTTCGGGGGGCGCTTGAGGGGTCAACAACGAGACAGCTTGCGGCAGCATCAGCGAAGGGCTTATGTTTCCTTTTCAACAAAGAAATTGCAGATCCGGGGCTAAGTGCAAATTTAAGCACGAATGCACCTTGTGCGGGGGCCCCATGGAGCCAGCCCGTGATTTTAGAGGGGAAAACAAAGGGAGGCGGGGACACTGCTGGAAAAAATCTGACTCCAGTGCGGGTGGAATAGATGCAGGAGTTCCTAGATAGGTACCCAGATCGGGCAGCGGCCACTTTTATTTGTTAACAGTTTTAAGTTCGGTTTTCGTATTCCATCATTTACGCCTGGCGGGGCCTGGTTCATAAGAATCTGAGGTCCGCTCTTGATCACCCGAGGTAGTTTCTGGGAAGTTAAGGAAGGAGGTGGAGTTGGGGCGGATGGCGGGCCCGTTTAGGGTGCCTCCGTTGGTCAATCTAAAAGTTTCTCTATTGGGGGTGGTGCCTAAGAAGGAGCCAAACAAGTTTCGGCTCATTCACCATTTGTCATATCCAAAAGGAGCGTCATTCAATTACGGCATAGATGCGATTTATGTTCAGTGGTGTATACATCATTTGATGCGGCTGTGAATTGGGTAAGAAGGTGGGGCCAGGAGACGTTAATGGCAAGGTTGACATTGAAGCAGCTTTTGCGCTTGTTACCGCTTAATGTGGAGAGCTTGCATTTGTTGGGTTGTTTTTGGGAAGGGAGTTATTTTGTAGATAGGTGCTTACCCATGGGGTGTTCGCTTTCCTGTGTGTATTTTGAAATGTTTAGTTCATTTTTAGAATGGGTAGTGGTTGACGTTTCGGGTTGTTCATCGGTTATTCCACTATTTAGATGATTTTTGTTTAGGGCTGCCGGAAGCTCGGGGTTTGTTCTTTGTTACTGCATATGTTAGTCGGTTTCTGGTGTGGCTGGTGTAGGAGTCGCTCTGGTAGATAGCAGTGCGGGTGCAGTATAGAGGCAAAATGGAGTCAGAAAGTGTAGCAAACAGTGTTTAATTCACACTTGTAGCAAATACACAGCAAACAGTCACTTGGTGTTAATTCACTCCCATCAGAAAACGTGCAGCATAACAAAATAGTCCAAAACAGGTTCCAGTCGCCTGGGAGGCTTTAGGTGCAGGTTCGCACCTGGCTGTCAGTCCAGCCGCAAGGCGATCGACCTCCGGCTTCCAGGCCGTCTGCACTCCTCCTTGCTTGGGGTCTTGCTTCCAGCCCAGAGAACTCCACACAGCACAGCATGGATCAGCACTCCGAACCTCAAGTGATTCCACAGCCTAACAGCAGCTCCAGGACAATCACACTCAGCTGCTGAGAGGCTGCCTTTTAAGAGCCCGGATAAAGTCCGGCCTGGACCGTGGGAATAGACACCCACCCAACTCTTTGCCTACTCCCAGTAAGAGCCGGCCGGATTGGCTTTGCAGCCAAACTAAAAACAAGGTGTCAAACAGCACTAGCTGCTGCTGACACACGAAAATCCGGCTCTTACCTCACCGAGGCCAGGAACCTCGGTGACACGTACCTGCCATCGACCACGGTACCTTGCACCCTCTTACACACCCCCTTTGTTCAGCCCTGAGGGTGAACACATGTGAGGCAGTGGACGTGGGACAGTGCATCTGCGTTACCCTGCAAGCGGCCTGCCCTGTGTTCTACAGAGAACTTAAAGTTCTGCAGGGATAGGAACCACCTGGTGACCCGAGCATTCCTCTCCTTTGCCTGGCTCATCCACTTGAGAGGGAATGGTCGGTCACCGAAGCGGAACTCTCCTCCTAACAGGTAGTAGCGGAGAGATTCGAGTGCCCACTTGATAGCCAGGCACTCCCTCTCACTATACTATACCTGGACTCGGCGGGACTGAGCTTACGGCTCCAGGAAGACAACGGATTTTTCCCCGTTGACCTCCTGAGATAGTACCGCACCGAGGCCTACCTCCGAGCGTCGGTCTGTCTGACGAACTCCCTGTTGAAGTCGGGTGTCACCAAAACCGGGGACCCACACAGGGCCGACTTCAAGCGCGGAGAAAGCCTCCTCCGCCTTCTCACTCCAGCTAACCTTCCCAGACTTTCGCCCCTTCAACAGGTCTGTCAATGGCGCTGCTATTGTGGCAAAGTGGGGCACAAACCGCATGTAGTACCCTACCATTCCCAGGAAGGACTTTACCTGCCTGGTGGTGACGGTCGGGGCCAGTTACGTATGGCTTCTACCTTAGTTACCTGCGGCTTGATGACTCCCGCCCAATAACATATCCCAGATATTTAGTCTCTTCCAACCCAATCGCACACTTCTTTGGATTGGCGGTTAGACCAGCTTTCCTCAGGGCATCCACTACCGCCTGCACTTTGGGCAAATGGCTTTCCCAGTCGGTGCTGTGGATGATTACATCATCTAAGTAGGCCGGCGTACCGGCGATGAGGTCGCAGCACTATGTCCATTAACCTTTGGAAGGTGGCGGGCGCCATGCAGGCCAAAGGGTAACACCTTGTAGTGATACAGGCCCTGCGGGTAACAAAAGCGGTTTTTCCTTGGCCGACTCCGTTAAGGGTACCTGCCAGTACCCTTTAGTGAGGTCTAGCACAGAAAAATACCGGGCTTGTCCTAAATTCTCAACAAGCTCGTCTACCGGGGCATGGGATACGCATCAAACTTGGACACTTCATTTAACTTGCGAAAATCGTTGCAGAACCGCAGCGTCCCATCCGGCTTAGGTATTAGAACTATGGGACTGGCCCATTCACTTTTCGACTCCTCAATCACATCAAGCTTCAACATTAATTGCGCTTCCTCCGCGATGGCCCGTCGCCGAGCCTCGGGTACCGGTATGGTTTTAACTGGATCTTGGCCTGAGGCTCAGTGACGATGTCATGTTGGATGAGAGACGTGCGGCCAGGGAGGTCCGAGAACACATCCGTGTTCCGACTGATGAACTCCCTGACTTCTGAACTTGTTTGGAAGACAGGCTGTCTGCAATTTTTACCGTGGCTACCGCTTCGCAGGCCTCGAACTGTGGGGCTGGACCCTTCTCACCCAGAAGCCCTGGCCGGGGGCTGTTGTCGTCGGTCGTGTTCCTATCCTTCCACGGCTTTAGTAAATTCACGTGGTACACCTGCTCCGGCTTGCGCCGCCTGGCTGGTGTACCTTGTAATTACTTCCCCTACCTTCTCAATCACCTCATAGGGGCCCTGCCACCTAGCTAGGAACTTGCTGTCAAGGGTGGGCACCAGGACCAAAACCCGATCTCCCGGATTGAAGCCCCGTGCCCGAGCCTGGCGATTATACACCCTACTCTGGGCTTGTTGCGCTGCCTCCATATGCTCCCGGACCAGCGGCAACACCCTTTCCATCCGGTCTTGCATCTGGGTGACATACTCAATGACACTTTTGTGGGGGACAGGCTGCTGTTCCCACGCTTCCTTGGCGATATCCAACAGGCCCCGAGGGTGTCTGCCATAAAGCAGTTCGAAGGGCGAGAGCCCAGTAGAGGACTGGGGCACCTCTCGCACTGCGAACATGAGATAGGGCAGAAGCAGGTCCCAGTCCTTCCCATCTCTAGACACCACCCTTTTTAACATATTTTTAGAGTTTGGTTAAACCTTTCGACAAGACCGTCCGTTTGCGGATGGTAAACGGACGTCCGCTAATTGCTTTATACGCAATAATTTACACAGTTCCCTCATAACTTTAGACATAAAAGGGGTCCCTTGGTCTGTCAGAATCTCTTTTGGCAGGCCCACACGGGAAAACATTTCCATTAACTCTTTGGCAATGAGCTTAGCCGAGGTATGTCGCAGAGGCACCGCCTCCCGGATACCCGAGTGGCGTGGTCGAGAACTACCAGAATGTGTTGGTGGCCCCTGGCAGACTCGGTACAGGCCCGACTAGATCCATAGCGATACGCCCAAGCGGGACCTCAATGATTGGAAGAGGCACAAGGGGACTACGGAAATGTGGCTGGGGGCTGGGGGCTATTTACCTGACAGGTTGGACAAGATTTACAATATTCTTCTACCTCCTTAAACACACCAGGCCAATAAAACCGCTGCAGTATGCGGTCCTGCGTTTTCTGCCACCCCAAGTGTCCCCCAAGAACATGTTGGTGGGCAAGCTCCATGACCAGCTTGCGATACGCTGTGGGCACCACCAACTGTTCAACAGATTCACCCAGATTTGGTTCACCCGATATAACATTTCTTGGTGAACGACAAAGCGGGAAATATTAACTCAGCCCCTGGTTTCTGGGGTTTACCATCAATTTCCACCACATTCTCCCAGGCCCTAGTTAGGGTTTGGTCCCGGTGTTAGGCGGTCCCAAAATTGTCTCCGGAGATGTGGAGGTCTGCCAACTCAGGTCCTGGTGGCAAGTCCTCCATGTCTCCCACCATTACACTCAGCGGGGTGTCTCCCCCTCTATCACAGCAGTGGTGGTCACCCCTACCGCAGGCCCCTTCGGACTCGGGCTCCCAGGGCTCTGGCCCCCACTGGAACCAGGCCACTCTGCTAGGGTTACCCCTGTCTCATGGCTATTAGTCACTTTCATCTCAGGCCATAGTGACGGAAAACCAGGAAGTCTCTCCCAATTATTAGTTCATACGGTAGCTTTGTGGAGATCGCCACTTCACAAGTCCATGTGCCGGCCGCCGTGGATAGAGACATTACAGCAGTGGGATAGTCCTTTAAGTCTCCATGTATGCACACCACACCAACTTTCCGGCCCGTATACTGGGTGGGCTGTACCAGGGCAGCACTTACCAGGGTTACTAGGCTCCCTGAGTCCAACAGCGCCACTGCCAGGTTATCACCCACTTGCACCTGGCACAGGTGACGATTGTCTACTGTCTCGGGGTGCCAGTTGCACACAGTCTCCGGGCATACATGGAAGCCCGGTACCCATAATTAATCTCCATGGGTTCTCCCCACTGTGGACAGTCGGCCCTTACGTGGCCAGGCTCGTGACACCGCCAGCAGACTATCGGGGCCGGGTCTACAGGGGTACACCCGAGCAGGTTTTCGGGTACCAGTCGTCGGGACTGGATGGGAGTCCTCCTGGGTTTGACCGGCCCCCTCCCAACAACACCCCCTTTCAAGTTTTGGGTGGCCTCATAGCGCTCCACCAGGTCGACCATTTCTAGGGCATTGGTGGGTGATACCTGGCCGATCCAGTGCTGAAGGGGGTAAGGCAAGGCCCTCCAGAACATGTCAGCCAGCAGTCGGTCCAGCATAGCAGTCGGACTTAGAATATCAGGCTGCAGCCATTTTTGCAACCTGTGCAGCAACTCATAGTACTGCGGCCGGGCGGGTTCAGCCGCTTTAAAGTCCCACTGGTGGACCCGTTGAGCCCGGACTAACACGTTTACCCCAGCCTGGCCAGGATCTCCCCCTTCACCGTGGGGTAATCAGCAGCCTGGTCATCTGCTAAGTCAAAAAAACTTGTTGGGATCCGGATGCCAGGAGCGGGCGACCACCTCAGCCCACTGGTCACGGGGTAACTTCTCCCTCACGGCCACCTTTTCAAAGACCGCCAGATACGTCTCCACGTCGTCCGAGGGGTCATCTTTGGGATCGCCGCACGGACCGCTTTCCGGGCATCATGGTCGTGGTGGGACGCTCCTGCAGCTTGTAACGCCATCACGTGCTGTAAAGAAGTTGGTTGGTCTCCCGCTGCTGCACGTTAGCCTCCATGAGGGCTTTCACAGCCGCCTCCATGTTGCCAGAAATTCCTGTTTGCAACTTTGCCGGTTTATATATGCCATGCACTTGTGCTCAGCAAAACACAAACAATTCGGCGTTCACGCCAGCCTCACTGCGCATGCCCGCATCCGACACCAAATGTGGGGAGTCGCTCTGGTAGATAGCAGTGCGGGTGCAGTATAGAGGCAAAATGGAGTCAGAAAGTGTAGCAAACAGTGTTTAATTCACACTTGTAGCAAATACACAGCAAACAGTCACTTGGTGTTAATTCACACCCATCAGAAAACGTGCAGCAAAACAAAATAGTCCAAAACAGGTTCCAGTCATCTGGGAGGCTTTAGGTGCAGGTTCGCACCTGGCTGTCAGTCCAGCCGCAAGGCGATCGACCTCCGGCTTCCAGGCCGTCTGCACTCCTCCTTGCTTGGGGTCTTGCTTCCAGCCCAGAGAACTCCACACAGCACAGCATGGATCAGCACTCCGAAACTCAAGTGATTCCACAGCCTAACAGCAGCTCCAGGACAATCACACTCAGCTGCTGAGGAGGCTGCCTTTTAAAGGCCCGGATAAAGTCCGGCCTGGACCGTGAGGAATAGGCACCCACCCAACTCTTTGCCTACTCCCAGTAAGAGCCGGCCCGGATTGGCTTTGCAGCCAAACTAAAAACAAGGTGTCAAACAGCACTAGCTGCTGCTGACACCACGAAAATCCGGCTCTTACCTCACCGAGGCCAGGAACCTCGGTGACACGTACCTGCCATCGACCACGGTACCTTGCACCCTCTTACACTGGGTAACCTGGCTCTTTTGGAACTATTTACCATTGTCATGGCGGTAGTGTTGTGGGGAGAGCGATTCGCCAATAGAAAGGTGCGTTTCCATTGTGATAACTTGGGGGTGGTTCAGGCTATCAACAGTTTATCGGCATCTTGTTTATTAGGCTCTTGCAATTTCTGGTCTTGCGTGGTCGCAAAGCATGTTGCAGGGGTGTCTAATTCTGTGGCGGATGCTCTTTCTCATTCACAGTGGGAGTGGTTTCGGCTTCTAGTGCCAGAAGCAGAGGAAGAGGGTCTGGAGTGTCCGATTTGGCTTTGGGAAATCCTGGAGGCGATAGTGAGGTTGTTGAAGGACTCGCTGAGTCCTGGTACCTGGAAGGCATATGGTAAGGCGTGGGAGACCTGGGAGAGGTGGAGCTCCCGGCTTGAGGCATGCGTTGATGATGGAGAGATGATATTGGTGCTGTTATTAGGGCATTTTAAAGAGGAAGGTTGGTCTGTTTCTCAGGTAAACCGTTTTATTGCATGTCTAGCGTATGGGTTCAGGTTGCGTGGCTTAACTGACCAGAGAAAAACTTTTGGGTTCGGTAGGTTTTGAAGGGATGGCATAGGGAAAGTAAGGTCGAAGACCAGGGGAGGCGGGTTGCTTTTAAGTTTCTTTTGGAGATAAGAAAAGAGAAAAGTTGGGGCGTTGTTTTTAGTTCGGGGGTGGGAAGTGGGTTTATTTAGGGCGGCATTTGCATTAGCATTTTTGGGGCTTTTAGATTAGGGGAGTTGGTGAGTGTCAGTGTCAGTAGAGCAGGGGTTTGAAGTGTGATGATGTGGACTTATATTTGGACAGGGTTGTGGTTCCAGGTCGGAAGTCGAAAACGGATCAGGAATGTAGGGGTTGCCAGTTTACGTTGTTTGCAGTTCCTGGTTGTTTCATGTGCCCAGTCCGGTGTGTGGAGGGTGATAGTGTGGGATTAGGTAGGGATACGTTGCCTTTTCTCCGGCATGAGGACGGTTCGTTTTGTCCCGTTTTCAATTTTGGCGGTGTTCAAGAAATGCTTGAAAGCTCTTGGAGTCGAGGAACAGGGTATTCTGGGCACCCGTTCAGGATAGGAGCAGTGGCGGAGGTGGCCAGGTGGGAGTCAGTGAGGGAGGTAGTTCGGAAGGGTGGGCGTTGGGAATCGGCGGAGTTTCGGTCTTATGTTGAGACAGTTTTTATAGATATGATGCGGGCGATGTTTGCTGTCAGAATCTCTTTTGGCAGGCCCACGCGGGAAAAACATTTCCATTATCTCTTTGGCAATGAGCTTGCTTGAGGTATGTCGCAGAGGCACCGCCTCCGGATACCGAGTGGCGTGAGTCGAGAACTACCAGAATGTGTTGGTGGCCCCTGGCGGGCCGGTACAGGCCCGACTAGATCCATAGCGATACGCCCAAACGGGACCTCAATGATTGGAAGAGGCACAAGGGGACTACGGAAATGTGGCTGGGGCTGGGGGCTATTTACCTGACAGGTTGGACAAGATTTACAATATTCTTCTACCTCCTTAAACACACCAGGCCAATAAAACCGCTGCAGTATGCGGTCCTGCGTTTTCTGCCACCCCAAGTGTCCCCCAAGAACATGTTGGTGGGCAAGCTCCATGACCAGCTTGCGATACGCTGTGGGCACCACCAGCTGTTCAACAGATTCACCCCGGATTTGGTTCACCCGATATAACATTTCTTGGTGAGCGACAAAGCGGGGAAATATTAACTCAGCCCCTGGTTTCTGGGGTTTACCATCAATTTCCACCACATTCTCCCAGGCCCTAGTTAGGGTTTGGTCCCGGTGTTGGGCGGTCCCAAAATTGTCTCCGGAGATGTGGAGGTCTGCCAACTCAGGTCCTGGTGGCAAGTCCTCCATGTCTCCCACCATTACACTCAGCGGGGTGTCTCCCCCTCTATCACAGCAGTGGTGGTCACCCCTACCGCAGGCCCTTCGGACTCGGGCTCCCAGGGCTCTGGCCCCCACTGGAACCAGGCCACTCTGCTAGGGTTACCCCTGTCTCATGGCTATTAGTCACTTTCATCTCAGGCCATAGTGACGGAAAACCAGGAAGTCTCTCCCAATTATTAGTTCATACGGTAGCTTTGTGGAGATCGCCACTTCACAGAGTCCATGTGCCCGACCGCCGTGGATAGAGACATTACAGCAGTGGGATAGTCCTTTAAGTCTCCATGTATGCACACACACCAACTTTCCGGCCCGTATACTGGGTGGGCTGTACCAGGGCAGCACTTACCAGGGTTACTAGGCTCCCTGAGTCCAACAGCGCCACTGCCAGGTTATCACCCACTTGCACCTGGCACAGGTGACGGTTGTCTACTGTCTCGGGGTGCCAGTTGCACACAGTCTCCGGGCATACATGGAAGCCCGGTACCCATAATTAATCTCCATGGGTTCTCCCCACTGTGGACAGTCGGCCCTTACGTGGCCAGGCTCGTGACACCGCCAGCAGACTATCGGGGCCGGGTCTACAGGGGTACACCCGAGCAGGTTTTCGGGTACCAGTCGTCGGGACTGGATGGGAGTCCTCCTGGGTTTGACCGGCCCCCTCCCAACAACACCCCCTTTCCAAGTTTTGGGTGGCCTCATAGCGCTCCACCAGGTCGAGCCATTTCTAGGGCATTGGTGGGTGATACCTGGCCGATCCAGTGCTGAAGGGGGTAAGGCAAAGCCCTCCAGAACATGTCAGCCAGCAGTCGGTCCAGCATAGCAGTCGGACTTAGAATATCAGGCTGCAGCCATTTTGCAACCTGTGCAGCAACTCATAGTACTGCGGCCGGGCGGGTTCAGCCGCTTTAAAGTCCCACTGGTGGACCCGTTGAGCCCGGACTAACACGTTTACCCCAGCCTGGCCAGGATCTCCCCCTTCACCGTGGGGTAATCAGCAGCCTGGTCATCTGCTAAGTCAAAAAAAACTTGTTGGGATCGGATGCCAGGAGCGGGCGACCACCTCAGCCCACTGGTCACGGGGTAACTTCTCCCTCACGGCCACCTTTTCAAAGACCGCCAGATACGTCTCCACGTCGTCCGAGGGTCATCTTTGGGATCGCCGCACGGACCGCTTTCCGGGCATCATGGTCGTGGTGGGGCGCTCCTGCAGCTTAGCAACGCCATCACGTGCTGTAGAAGAAGTTGGTTGGTCTCCCGCTGCTGCACATTAGCCTCCATGAGGGCTTTCACAGCCGCCTCCATGTTGCCAGAAATTCCTGTTTGCAACTTTGCCGGTTTATATATGCCATGCACTTGTGCTCAGCAAAACACAAACAATTCGGCGTTCACGCCAGCCTCACTGCGCATGCCCGCATCCGACACCAAATGTGGGAAGTCGCTCTGGTAGATAGCAGTGCGGGTGCAGTATAGAGGCAAAATGGAGTCAGAAAGTGTAGCAAACAGTGTTTAATTCACACTTGTAGCAAATACACAGCAAACAGTCACTTGGTGTTAATTCACACCCATCAGAAAACGTGCAGCAAAACAAAATAGTCCAAAACAGGTTCCAGTCACCTGGGAGGCTTTAGGTGCAGGTTCGCACCTGGCTGTCAGTCCAGCCGCAAGGCGATCGACCTCCGGCTTCCAGGCCGTCTGCACTCCTCCTTGCTTGGGGTCTTGCTTCCAGCCCAGAGAACTCCACACAGCACAGCATGGATCAGCACTCCGAAACTCAAGTGATTCCACAGCCTAACAGCAGCTCCAGGACAATCACACTCAGCTGCTGAGGAGGCTGCCTTTTAAAGGCCGGATAAAGTCCGGCCTGGACCGTGGGGAATAGGCACCCACCCAACTCTTTGCCTACTCCCAGTAGAGCCGGCCCGGATTGGCTTTGCAGCCAAACTAAAAACAAGGTGTCAAACAGCACTAGCTGCTGCTGACACCACGAAAATCCGGCTCTTACCTCACCGAGGCCAGGAACCTCGGTGACACGTACCTGCCATCGACCACGGTACCTTGCACCCTCTTACACTGGGTAACCTGGCTCTTTTGGAACTATTTACCATTGTCATGGCGGTAGTGTTGTGGGGAGAGCGATTCGCCAATAGAAAGGTGCGTTTCCATTGTGATAACTTGGGGGTGGTTCAGGCTATCAACAGTTTATCGGCATCTTGTTTATTAGGCTCTTGCAATTTCTGGTCTTGCGTGGTCGCAAAGCATGTTGCAGGGGTGTCTAATTCTGTGGCGGATGCTCTTTCTCATTCACAGTGGGAGTGGTTTCGGCTTCTAGTGCCAGAAGCAGAGGAAGAGGGTCTGGAGTGTCCGATTTGGCTTTGGGAAATCCCTGGAGGAGCGATAGTGAGGTTGTTGAAGGACTCGCTGAGTCTGGTACCTGGAAGGCATATGGTAGGCGTGGGAGACCTGGGAAGGTGGAGCCCGGCTTGAGGCATGCGTTGATGATGGAGAGATGATGTGGTGCTGTTATTTGGGCATTTTAAAGAGGAAGGTTGGTCTGTTTCTCCAGGTAAAGCCGTTTTATGTGCATGTCTAGCGTGGGACTTTCTATAGGTAATAGATGGAAATGGTGGTAAAACTTCATCCAAAGTTGTATCTAAACCTAACAATTCCCAATGTTTGGTCAAGGCAGATCTTATCATTTCCCACTGTGGATTATATGTGTATATAATATATAATTATATAATGAAGGCTGAAGTTCAGCCTGCATTTCTGGGAGGAGTGTCTGCCCCATTTATTCATGGGCTCTCTCAACCCCGGCATACATCCCTCTCATGCCCCTCCCTCCCTCCCCACCCCTTTTCTCTGTTGTTCTCATTAGGGTATGCCCTTTTAGGCCTACCCGCATTCCTGGCTCCAGGAACAAGTCAGCCAGTGTAGGGTCCCGGGTTAGGCATGCTTCCCGCTTCAGTTCTGAGTAGCCATGACCACAAATATATATATATATATATATATATACTAGCAGAAGGACAGGTTACGCACGGGTATATTTCCACTATTTTCCTTTAATGTTTGTGTGTGCTGTTATAAGATAGACTATGTCTCCCATAAAAGTGACTCTACCTCAACCCCGTCTCATAACAGTGACCTCAATAGCCCTCTGACCCTCAACACTGAACCCCCAAGTGCCCCACCCCTTCAAATGTGGCTTCCACAGCACCCCACCGCCCCTCTAACAAGGCCTCCACACGCGGCCCACCCTCGTAACAGTTACCGCACACAGTGATCTAGCCCTTAACAGTGATCTCCACAAGTCCGCACACCTTAACATTTACCTCCACGGCACCCCTCCCTCAACTTTGACCTGCAGAGTAGACCATCCCTTAACAGTGACCCCGCCTCACACCACCCCTTTACCGGTGACATTCACAACACCCCACCCCCATAACAGTGACCTCCAACAGTACCCTACCCCCTTAAGAGAGACCTCCACTCGCTCACCCATTTAATAGTGACTTCTACAGTACCCTGCTCCTTAACAGTGACCTCCGCAGCACCTGCCCCCGAACAGTGAGCCTTCACCGTTCCCTGCACCCTGGTTATTGGTTAATCCCATGCACACGTTTAGCAACTGGCTGCAGCGTTCGCTGCTACTAGCGCTGTCGGGTTTCGCGTCGGGGTGGCCAGTTGGCTCCGCTATACCGGACGGTTTCGGCTGCGCATGGCGGTTAGGCCTAGATATCTGAGTGGGAACACACAAGGATATTGGGCTTTGTTTACTGGTAGCGGCACCGACTAGGGCAGATTGCAGCCCTTCCGAGGGCGCTTGAGGGGGTCAGCAACGTGAACGCTGCGGCTAGCATCAGCGAAAGGAGCTTATGTTTCCTTTTCAGCCAAAGGAAATTGCAGATCCGGGGCTAAAGTGCAAATTTAAGCACGAATGCACCTTGTGCGAGGGCCCCCATGGAGCCAGCCCCGTGTTTTTAGAGGGGGAAAACAAAGGGAGGCGGGGGGCGCTGCTGGAAATAAATCTGACTCCAGTGCGGGTGGAATAGATGCAGGAGTTCCTAGATAGGTACCCAGATCGGGCAGCGGCCACTTTTGTTGTTAACAGTTTTAAGTTCGGTTTTTCGTATTCCATCATTTACGCCGCGGGGCCCCTGGTTCATAAGAATCTGAGGTCCGCTCTTGATCACCCGAGGTAGTTTCTGGGAAGTTAAGGAAGGAGGTGGAGTTGGGGCGGATGGCGGGCCCGTTTAGGAGTGCCTCCGTTAGTCAATCTAAAGGTTTCTCTATTGGGGTGGTGCCTAAGAAGGAGCCAAACAAGTTTTGGCTCATTCACCATTTGTCATATCCAAAGGGCGTAATTCAATTGCGGCATAGATGCGATTTATGTTCAGTGGTGTATACATCATTTGATCGGCTGTGAATTGGGTAAGATGGTGTGGCGAGAGACGTTAATGGCAAGGTTGACATTGAAGCAGCTTTTAAGCATGTTACCGCTTAATGTGGAGAGCTTGCATTTGTTGGGTTGTTTTGGGAAGGAGTTATTTGTAGATAGAGTGCTTACCCATGGGGTGTTCGCTTTCCTGTGCGTATTTTGAAATGTTTAGTTCATTTTTAGAATGGGTAGTGGTTGACGTTTCGGGTTGTTCATCGGTTATTCACTATTTAGATGATTTTTGTTTAGGGCTGCCGGAAAGCTCGGGTTTGTTCTTTTGTTACTGGCATATGTTAGTTCGGTTTTTGCACATTTTGGGGGTACTGCTGGCTGGGTGAGAAGACGGTGGGTCCAAGCGTTGGAATTGTTGTGTTTTTGGGAAATGTTGCAGACACTGTCAGGATGGAGTGTAGACTTCCGGAGGAAAAAACTGTTGAATCTGCGGCAGGAGGTTTTGTAAGGCCATAAAGCGGGAAAAGATTAGGTTGCGGGACTTGCAGTTCTTATTGGGAAACGTAACTTTGCATGCGGATTATGCCGATGGGTCGAATTTTTTGCAGGCCTGGCTCGACGGCTGTGTCAGCGCCACATCACTTCGTGCGCTCGAAAGGAATTGAAAGAGGGATTTAAGGGTATGGGCAGAGTTTTTACAACAGTACAATGGTCAGGCGTTAGTTATGGGGCGCTTGTGATAATGTTGATTTTGAGTTATATACGGGACGCGTCTTGGGGAGTTGGTTTTGGGGCTTATTGCAAGGGACAATGGTGTGCGGGTCAGTGGCCGGAGGCGTGGTTTACGTGTGGCTGGGTAACCTGGCTCTTTTGGAACTATTTACCATTGTCATGGCGGTAGTGTTGTGGGGAGAAGCGATTCGCCAATAGAAAGGTGCGTTTCCATTGTGATAACTTAGGGGTGGTTCAGGCTATCAACAGTTTACTCGGCATCTTGTTTATTAGGCTCTTGCAATTTCTGGTCTTGCGTGAGTCGCAAAGCATGTTGCAGGGGTGTCTAATTCTGTGGCGGATGCTCTTTCTCATTCACAGTGGGAGTGGTTTCGGCTTCTAGTGCCAGAAGCAGAGGAAGAGGGTCTGGAGTGTCCGATTTGGCTTTGGGAAATCCTGGAGGAGGCGATAGTGAGGTTGTTGAAGGACTCGCTGAGTCCTGGTACCTGGAAGGCATATGGTAAGGCGTGGGAGACCTGGGAGAGGTGGAGCTCCCGGCTTGAGGCATGCGTTGATAATGGAGAGATGATATTGGTGCTGTTATTAGGGCATTTTAAAGAGGAAGGTTGGTCTGTTTCTCAGGTAAACCGTTTTATTGCATGTCTAGCGTATGGGTTAAGGTTGCGTGGCTTACCGGCCAGACTAAAACTTTTTGGCTTCGGTAGGTTTTGAAGGGATGGCATAGGGGAAGTAAGGTCGAAGACCAGGGAGGCGGGTTGCTTTTAAGTTTCTTTTGGAGATAAGAAAAGAGAAAAGTTGGGCGTTGTTTTTAGTTCGGGGTGGGAAGTGGGTTTATTTAGGACGGCATTTGCATTAGCATTTTTTGGGGCTTTTAGATTAGGGGAGTTGGTGAGTGTCAGTGTCAGTAGAGCGGGGGTTTGAAGTGTAATGATGTGGACTTATATTTGGACAGGGTTGTGGTTCAGATTCGGAAGTCGAAAACGGATCAGGAAGGTAGGGGTTGCCAGTTTACGTTGTTTGCAGTTCCTGGTTGTTTTATGTGCCCAGTCCGGTGTGTGGAGGTGATAGTGTGGGATTAGGTAGGGATACGTTGCCTTTTCTCCGGCATGAGGGCGGTTCGTTTTTGTCCCGTTTTCAATTTTTGGCGGTGTTCAAGAAATGCTTGAAAGCTCTTGGAGTCGAGGAACAGGGTATTCTGGGCACCCGTTCAGGATAGGAGCAGTGACGGAGGTGGCCAGATTGGGAGTCAGTGAGGAGGTAATTCGGAAGATTGGGCGTTGGGAATCGGCGAGGTTTCGGTCTTATGTTAGACAGTTTTTTTATAGATATGATGCGGGCAATGTTTGCTTTAGTGTTAATTCTTCTTTTGTTTGATTTCAGGTTCGACAGCAGCTTTGGTGTGGATGTAGGGCACTCCTATGTGTTTTGGGGGGCAGTTAGAGCGGGTGTGTGGCCGAACTGGCCTGACCCTTAACCTAATACTGACCCCCAAACCCTAAGTCTAATACTAGTCTCTAGATCTAATATTGACCCCTAATGCTAATACAATGCCATACTGACCCCTAACCCTAAGGCCTCATTCACCACGACAGTATTTTGCGGACCGTATACTGGCCGTTTTTCAGTTCAGTATACTGACAGTATACTGAACCATTCACTTCAATGGGACCGCAAAAAATACTGAAGTGTCTCCGTATGCCTTCCGTTTCCGTTTTTCCGTTCCGTTTAAATATAGAACATGTCCTATTCTTGTCCATAAATTACGTTCAGTGGCTCCATTCAAGTCAATGGGTCCGCAAAAAAGCGGAAAGCATACGGAAGTGCATCCGTATGTCTTCCGTATCCGTTCCGTTTTTGCGGAACCATCTATTGAAAATGTTAAGACCAGCCCAATTTTTTTCTATGTTATTACTGTATACTGTATATGCCATACGGAAAGCGGAACGGAAAAACGGAACCGAAGCGGAAACACAACGGAAGAAAAAACGGAACCACTGATCCGCAAAATACGGACCGCAAAATACTGAAAAAGCCATACGGTCGTGTGAATGAGGCCTAATACTGAAAATTAACCCTATGGCTACATTTGCAAAACCGTATGTGTTTTCCCATCCACATCCATAAAGCAAGAATACTGGCCATGTGCGTTCGACGTTTTGTGGAACACACAAGGGCAGGAAACTGCAATATATATATAGAAAAAATAAATAAAAGCAGACTGATGTACCAGCCCTAAAAGGGATTTTTGGACCGCTGTTAGGACACTGTCCTTATAGGAGATGAGCCTTTGAGGACTGGAGTGGACACAGAACACTGTCTAGCTAACGCTTTCCCTATTAATTCGGCAGCAGCAGCACTCTCCCTGCTCTAACTAACACTGCAGCTTCAGAATGAACCTAAGATGGATGCTGTTCTTGCTTTTTGATAGGAGGTGGGAGGGTCTGGGAGTGAGGGTATACTGATTGGCTGGAATGTGTCTGCTGACTGTGAGGTACAGAGTCAAAAGTTTACTCAATGATGATGTATCGGGGCGGACCGAATTTTCGGGACATCTCTACCCCTAACCTAATACTGGCCCCTAACCCAGAACTGACACAAAGTCCAGAACACGGACTGAAGTCAGAGATTAGCACAGCAGAGAAAGATAAAGCAAGATATCCAAGTTCAGCTGCCAGTTTACCCCAAAACCTGCTGGAACCAAAAGAAAGATCAAGTATTGTCTGTTAAACTTTACAAAGTTTAGACTCAGCTTATTCTCTACAAACTACGACTCTCCAATTTATTTCTATGGAGCCTAACCCTGGGGAGCGACGGTATCCAGAGTAGAGCGCCGTGACACAGCAAACTAATAAGGCTGCACCACCAATCGGCATCCCAAAAAACCTGGTGCACGATAAGCCCTGGGGGCAGCATACTGCAAAGGAATCTTTGTTGGTCTCATGTTAACAAAATGACAAAATTCAGAGGCTTCAGGGGTTAAAAATACAACTTGGCTGTATTTGGTCCAGCAACAAAACAGCGACATCACATAGAGATCAGTTCACACATAACAGTATTCAGAGCACAGATGTTCCACTGTGGCTACTGTGCCTTTCAAGACTGAGACCTTGACTGC
Organism: Bufotes viridis; assembly: GCA_033119425.1. NCBI lineage: Eukaryota > Metazoa > Chordata > Amphibia > Anura > Bufonidae > Bufotes > Bufotes viridis. The sequence goes on from JAKVIS010000954.1 coordinate 35,381, forward strand.
AGTTGTCAACAGTTTTATGCCCCAGTAACAGCATCACCTGGGCTGATTGGTGGGGAAAGGGGGGAGTCCTGGAGGGGAGGAATGGCAGGTCCCACTGCCAACCTACCTGCCATTCCAAAAAAATTCAGGCCCGGAAATAAAATTTATAAAAACCTCAGCAAAGTAAATTTACTAAGGAAACCCAACTTTCCTGGATTTTTCATCTCACCTACATTAAAAAGTGTGGATGAGATGTACACCCCCTCAGGTGTCTTCCATCTGCCTATGTATTCTACGATAGATAGACAGACAGACAGGGAAAGACGGACATACAGATAGACAAACAGAGGGACAGACAGACAGACAGATATGGCCACTGTTGATGGTGTTCCAAGGCTTTAGGACTGATGGGCATGATGGTATTAACGCCATTTAGTCCATGGACCGGCAGCTGCAGCAGGTGTTCTTCTTCTGGGTCCTTTTTTGAATCCATTTATGGAACCGTTTCAGGCGGGATGGTCTCGTGATATTCTCCTGATCTGTTTTGGATGGTTTTTCATGATTTTTCCTCCTCTATTTTAGGTGTTATTTTCATTATTTTCTCCTCCTCTTTTTGGCAGCTTTAAGTTGTTCAATAATTGTCATTTCTTTCTTGATGTTATTCATGGCTGGTCTGATGTTATCTTTCTTGATGTCATTCATGGCTGGTCTGATGTTATCTTTCTTGATGTTATCTATGACTGGTCTGATGTTATCTTTCTTGATGTTATCTATGGCTGGTCTGATGTTATTTTCTTAATTTGCACTAAAGGCTTTTGAACAACTACAAAATGAAAAGGAAACCATCAGCAGGTAGTAGATATAACAGAATATATACTTTTAACATTATGAGCAATGCAGTAATATAGTGATGCAGCTCATCAGCAGACATGATGCTGAATAATGGGGTAATAGAAGGACCCACAATGTGTGTGATCAGCAGATATGAGAGGTAACCCTAAGCTCTACCTGGACCCCCATTATATATGTTATTACATAGAAATGATTACCTGGCTTCTCCACTCGAACCATCGCTAGATCAGTTGCCTGTTTCTGTTCCCGCCGGCGCCAGGCCTTGATGTACTTGTAACTGTGAGACAGAGAAATGTCCTGACATTAGCCGCTACAGATGATGATCTTCAGTTCCCCATCAGAATATACCCATGACCCCCTCCCCCACTACAGGGGGTGAGCTATAAAGGTGCAGTATATAACAGGCAGGAAGGATATACAATAGTGCTATATTCTTTATCACATCATAATACAGGACTGGGAAAGAGTGGACAGCAGTTACATGATTACATCCCTGCCCGATCCTGCCCCTGTATTATAACTTGGCTGCAGTAGTTACTGCGCTCCCTGTAGGTCAGACAATACAGTGTATAGAGAATATTGTGATCTGTAGAGTAGAAGAAAATTGTAAACTCACCAGCAAAAGATGGTAATCACGGTGGCAAGCAATAGAAATCCGCATAAGCGGCAGGACAACGCGGTACATGACTGGTAATAAAGACACAAGATGCTCGTTATCAATTCTTATCATAGAGAACATATTCTACAAGACATTGTCCAACATCTCTAGATCCTAGAGGATAATGAGAGTAGAAATAGGAGAGGAAGGACTTGACTACTCACTGTTATTTGCACCAGCGCTGTCCGGACCGGGGTTGTACTCCCTGATCCTGGGAAAGTCACTGTCCATGAAAGAATGAAGAAAAATAAAGACATGAAATCAATGATAGCGGAAGCTGAACCCCAAAACGAGGACAAGAGGCGACGTCAGAAGATGACAATAAATCAGTATTTAGTAAGTGCCCACTAGTGGATGTCATCATTTAAGGCCATGGTTTCAGATTAGAAACCTTACAGCTTTCTTTCTGAAATATCCTCCCTCTTGTTCCAGGGGTTGTGTACGGTTTTGCAGTTCAGCGCCATCCAAGTAAATGGGGCTCAGCTACAATGCCGCACACAGCCCACTGTCCTATAACCTGATCTCCAAGCCACAGAGATACCAGCCAGATTTGCCTCTAGGACTCGTAATCATGTAAGGATACATACAATATTCAGCCCCCATTCCGTAAGATAAACCCCCGGTGATAATAGCCATTACCTGCAGGTGTTTTTGTGGGCTTTCCGTAAACATGAAATATAAAAAAGAAAAGAAAAACAAGAACAATTCTTCTTGAATCCATCGTCTCCAACATCTAACCCTCAAAAAGAATCCAGTGCACCCCAACACATAGAACCCTGGACACAGCATTGTGATGTCATACAGCTTCAGTATTCTAAGGGGCGGGGCTCCTGGCTACTGCTGATGTCATCAGAGATCTAGTCTGAATGAAGAACTGTATATAGAGCAGTAATGTTTAAAGGGAATGCCACTTTTAGTAAACCTTTAACAAAGTCATAAGTATATTGGGCGTTATTTATTAAACTGGTGTGAAGTGGAAATGGCTTAGTTGCCCATAGCAGCCAATCAGATTCCACCTTTCAATTTGGGCCACTCCTTTGGAAAGTGAAAGGAGGAATCTGATTCATTGCTATGGGCAAATAAACCAGTTTTCCGATTACACCAGTTTGATAAATGATCCCCATTATGTACATTATAGCATGAGACTACACAATTATGATACATAATTTATACATTCAGAACTCCTGGGTGGTAATGAGGACTCTCCTTCCCTCTTTTAACCCCTTAAGGGCGCATGACGTGTCGGTGCGTCATTGTTTCCGAGTCCTTAAGGACCCATGGCGATACAGGTGCGTCATGAGTAGTTTCGATCACTGCTGCTCAGCCGGCGGTGATCGGAACAAAGTACCTGCTGAAATCATTCAGCAGGTACCTTGTTACAATACCCAGGGGGTCCTGTGACCCCCATATCGGCGATCTCTGCAAACTGCAGGTCAATTCAGACCCACGGTTTGCAGCGCTCTGTGCGATCTCTGGGGATCAGAGAGTTAATGCCCCCAAAGTGTTCATTTTAACCCCCTGCAGCCCCCAATCATATTATGGCTGCGGGGGTGCAGAGAGGAGTGGTTGCGGGCGGCGGGAGGCTGTGCGGGCTGTGTCAGCACATTGCACGTCCGTAAAATCTGCTCTATAAAAATATCAAATGACTGAACTCGTTAGGTGAACGCCATAAAAAGAAAAAAAATGGTGTAATTAAGCCATTTATTTGGCACCTTACATCACTAAAAGTGTAATACAAAGCGATCAAAAAGCGTATGCCTCCCAAAATAGTACGAATCAAACCGCCATCTCATCCACGCAAAAATGAGCCCCTACCTAAAACATTGCTTCTCAGACTAAAACATGATTTTTTTTGTTTCAAAAATGCTTTTTAGTGTTAAATTTAAAAAAAAAAAACCTAAAAGTAGACATATTGGAGTATCTCCATGTCCGTAAAAATCTGCTCTATAAAAATATAACATGACCTAACCCCTCAAGTAAAAACTGTAAAAAAAATTAAATAAAAACGTTGTCAAAAAGCCATTTTTTTGTCACCTTACATCACAAAAAGTGTAATAGCAAGTGATCAAAAAGACATATTACCCCCCAAATAGTGCCAATCTAACCGTCACCTCATCCCGCAAAAAATGAGCCCCTACATAAGACAGTCGCCCAAAAAATATAAAATAAACTGTGGCTTTCAGAATGTGGAGACACTAAAAAATAATTTCTTTCAAAAATGCTTTATTATGTAAAACTAAAACAAAAACCCTAAAAAGTAGTCATATTTGGTATTGTCGCGTCCGTAACAACCTGCTCTATAGAAATAGCACACAATCTAACCTGTCAGTTCAACAATGTAATTAACAAAAGACAAAAACGGTCCCAAAACAGCAATTGTTTTGCAAATTTTCCATTTTAATCAATTTTTCCAGTAACAAAGCAAGGGTTAACAGCCAAACAAAACTTAATATTTATTGCCCTGATTCTCTTGTTTGCACAAACACCCCATATGTGGTCGTAAACTGCTGTATGGCCAAGCGGCAGAGGCGTAGAAGGAAGGGAACGCCATATGGTTTTTGGAAGGCAGATTTTGCTGGACTGGTTTTTTGACAATATGTCCCATTTGAAGCCCCTGATGCACCCCTACAGTAGAAACTCACAAAAATCGACCCCATTTTGGAAACTACGGGATAAGGTGTCAGTTTTGTTGGTACTATTTTTAGGGTAAATATGATTTTTAGTTGCTCTATATTACACTTGTTTTGAGACAAGGTAACAAAAAATAGAAATTCTGAAATCTCATCTCCATTTGCCAATAACTCTTGAGGAACACCTAAAGGGTTAACAAAGTTTATAAAACTGGTTTTGAATACCTTGAGGGTGTAGTTTCTTAGATAGAGTCACTTTTATGGAGTTTCTACTCTAGGGGTGCATCGGGGGGCTTCAAATGGGACATGGTGTCAAAAAAACCAGTCTAGCAAAATCCACCTTCCAAAAACCATTTGGCGTTCCTTTCCTTCTGCGCCCTGCATGAGGTGCAGCGTACTCAGAAGTTAGGGTTAATAGTGTTCCTGGATGTTGTAGTGCAATTGTGACCACTAACCTCGGACAGCTGACTCTCTGCAAGGGCAGGTAGTGATAGGTAATGTTCGTGACGCCAGTGCCAAGTAACGAGTGGTACGCCGTTTGCTGATAGCAGGAATAACTGAGGAACCACGTGATGATAAAACAAACTTGAACTTTACTGAAGCTTTGATGGTAATCATACACATAAATGGATGGAAGCGCAGTTCCTTAATACATTGAAGTGCAGAGTAGTTTCAGATGAATAGATCACAGATGAATATAGATTGCAACTCCTCTTAGATCAAGCAGGCCTAAATCTGCACAGGGATTTGACTCTCCACTATTCCTCAGGTACTCTTCAGTTCTTCTGACCTGTCTATTCCTGGGTTACTTTATAATCCAAGGCCCAAATACCTCTTAGTCGGCTTCTATCCTTGGTTCTTTACACTTGGAGGATTTCCCTTGCTACCTGCTGAGGACATGAAAGGAGTCCCACACAGACTACTCGGTCTGCACACACTTCACAGACAACTGTCTGCACTGAACTAACTCTCCTATGCTGGGGCCTACCTATATATAGTGGGCGCACTGTCTCCCTCTAGTGGCTGTAGTAGACACTACCCCTGCCAGGCCTGTACAAGGAAATAAATTAAAGGTACATACACATAATAAACCTTTTGCAGTGTCGGGTATTAACACCCGTATGCTGCATACCCCCTTGCTTTGAAATGAGTACGGCCTCGTGCTCTGAGTGAGATGTCCCTTCTACACAACAATAGGCATAAAGATACACATGCAACAATATAAAACATGAATAAGACATAGCATATAAATGGAAGGGAAACAGGGCGACGTTCTCTTCTTATCAGGTAACCATATGGAACAGGGGCAGTGACCTGGCACAGCGTGTTTAAATATAAAACCAGGACAGTCCATGGTAAGTATATAAGTCCATAACAGAATAGAATCAAACAGAATGCAATATAATAGTGCATGGAGGCTCGCACTGGGAGTCCATTCTGAGCACAAAGCTTACTTAACTGATAACACACAGGAGTTTCCAGGGGAGATGCCACCAGCATAGTCAAAGTATCCCAAGCGGACTGGCGGGCGCCCCTGGTTACCCGGGTGGATCTCCTTAGAATGGGAGTCTCTTCCTCCCATGGCAGCAGGATTGGAGGAAGAACAGAAGGAGCAGAAGGAGCAGGAGGGTCTCCCTCAGTGGGACCCTCGCTACTGGTACCCTGATCCGGCTCCTCTGGAGATGAAAGGCCGGTGGGTGCTGGAGCAGGCACCAACAAGTTTAACCAGGGTGTGAGGAACCAATGGAGTGGTTCAGCATCATTTAATAGATCTGCCACAGCCTGCATAGGCTCCACAGGCTGAGCAGAAAGTTCTGGCACAGGAGACTGGGGTCGGAGTCTCCAGCAATGGGCCCTTTGTCATGCAGAGTTTTAGGTGGTTTCTGTGAACAATTTGGGAACCCTTACCTTCCCTGGTAATTTCATAAGTATGAGTTCCAGCATTGGGGATGGCAGATACAACATAGGGAGTCCGCTCCCATTTGCTGTCAACTTACTGGTGCGGTGGTTATCTTTTAACCATACAACATCCCCCACGGCAGAGAGGCTCTGCATGGGCTGCCAGATCATAGTCTCTTTGTTGCCGTTCTCGGGCACTTTCCATACGCTCCTGGACAATCTCTTTAGCATTTAACAGGCGCCTTTGGTGTTCAATTACCCAGTCAGTTTTAGGCAGGGGATTTATGGTGTCAGGCACTTGTACATCCAGGGAATGATCCGCAGGCAATTTACCCTGACGCCCAAACATCAGGTAAAGGGAGTGTACCCGGTGGAACAATGAATGGTATTATTGTAGGTGTACATGAGTTGTGGTAGCAGGTTAGGCCAATCTCCTCTGGTCTCAGGAGGCACGGCTCTCAGCATTTCGATCAAGGTCTGATTCATCTTTTCACAGAGTCCATTACCTTGTGGATGATAGGCCGTGGTCCGGACCTTGTGGCAGTTGTGTAATCGGCACAGCTCCTGGAACAGATGAGACTCAAAGGCGGGTCCCTGGTCGGTGAGGATCTTTTCTGGACAACCGTAGGGCAGGAGGAAGTGTTTCCAGAACAACTCAGCTGTCGTCTTGGCTGTCAGGTCGTTCACAGGCACTGCTACGACAAACTTGGTGAAGTGATCAATAATAGTCATAGCATAGGTATACCCTGAGCGACTGGGCTCCAACTTTACATGATCAATAGCAACAAGTTCAAGAGGCGGTACTTACAATGGGATGCAGCGGTGCTCTCTGATCATGGTGTTCACCTCTCTTCAGGGCACAGGCTGTACATTCCCGACACCACCTCTCAATGTCCTCTCTCATTCCGACCCAATAGAACCGCCTACGGACAGTGGCCTCAGTCTTTTGAACCTCAAAATGTCCAGACCTGTCATGATACATTTCCAAAACCATACCTGCATCTCGGCGTGGGATGAGGATCTGGTGCACTCTGTCATTTGATACAGGATCCAGGCTTCTTCGCAGCGATAGGCCTTTTTGAAGGAAAAGTTGTTGGCGCTGCCTCCACAATTTGGTTAGTTCTGGGTCTGCGGTCTTTCGTCGAATTCTTTCAGGGGCTCTGCCACTGGTGAGAGATCCAGCAGTTCACCGAGAACTCTACTCTCTGATTGCAACTTAATCCACTTTTCCTCTCTGGGTTCAGGCTTGTTAGAGGATGGAGGATCAGTGGCTCTGTTATTGGCAGCTTGAGCCTGGTCCTGTTGAGCAAACCTGTTATAAAATGCTGGCATTTCTACATCCTCCCAGGCATCCCGCATGTCATCAGGTGCTATTTCAGTGGGGAGCCTTGACAGGGCATCAGCATTATCATTTGAGCGGCCAGCCCGGTACTTTACAGTGAAATCGTAATTAGCAAGGCGGGAAGCCCATCTCTGTTCTAAGGCCCCCAGTTTAGCAGTATTCAGGTGGGCTAGAGGGTTATTATCAGTGAATGCAATAAATGGAGTAGCAGCCAGATAGTCCTTGAACTTTTCTGTTACCGCCCACACTAAGGCCAGAAACTCCAATTTGAAAGAGCTGTAGTTCTGATCATTCTTTTCAGCTCCCTTTAAGGACCGGCTGGCGTAGCTATCACTCTCTCTTTTCCCTCTTGCACTTGAGCCAGCACTGCTCCCAGGCCTTTCTTACTGGCATCTGTGTAAAGGTGAAATGGCTTACTGTAGTCTGGGTACCCCAGCACAGGAGGCTCCGTCAACTTCTTTTTAACAATTGGAATGTGATCTCTCTCTCTTCATTCCATTCAATGGGGACAGGAGTCTTTGGGCTCTTTTTGGTTGCCCCCTCAGGAGTTCCTGGATTGGATCCGCTATTTGCGCAAAGTGGGGGATAAAGCGCCGGTAATAGCCAGCAAAGCTAAGGAAACTCCTCACCTCTTTCACGGTGGTAGGGACCGGCCAATTTCGGACAGCAGCCAACTTATCAGGATCAGGCTGGACCCCCTCTGCGCCTACAACATGTCCCAGGTATTTCACAGCAGGTTTAAGCAGGTGACATTTGGACGGTTTAATTTTGAGGCCATATTTAATAAGGATTTCAAACACCTCAGCTAAGTGCTTTAAATGGTCCTCATAAGTTTTAGAATAGATGATAACGTCATCCAGATACAACAACACCGTCTCAAAGTTCTTGTGGCCTAAACACCGCTCCATTAGCCTTTGGAAAGTCCGGGAGCATTGCACAGTCGAGACGGCATACAGTTAAATTCGAACAGGCCCATAGGAGTGGTAAAAGCAGTCTTTTCTCTATCCTCCAGGGGCCATGGGCACTTGCCAGTACCCGCTGGTTAAGTCTAATGTGGAGAAATAGGCTGAGGAGCCTAGAGCAGTTAGAGACTCTTCAATACGTGGCAATGGATAGGCATCTTTGTGAGTTATCTGATTTATCTTTCTGTAATCTACACAAAGCGGATGCCGCCATCTTTCTTTTTACCAGAACCAGGGTGCAGCCCAGGGACTACGGCTGTCCCGAATTATGTTTGAGCCTTTCATTTCTTGGATCATCTCCTTAACAGTTTGGTATGAAGTAGGTGGTATGGGTCTATACCTCTCTTTGATGGGAGGATGAGAGCCAGTGGGTATGGTGTGTTGAATGACACTGACCTCTCCATAGTCCTTTGCATGTTTACTGAAGGCCTGATGGTGTTTCTTTACCAGATTCAGAATTCCCTCTAGTTGATGTTGGGAGGTAGCTTCGTCCCCGACATGGAGTTCCTCCACCAGGGCACTTGTGAATCGCTCACAGGAAGATGTCCTCGGCGGCAGCTGGCGGCTTCTCGGTGACAGGCAGGCGGATGACATCCTGGAAGAATACCTGTGAAAGCTGGGCAGCAGGGCAGTGCTTAGTAAGCGCAACAGGATGATCACTCAGGTTAATCAGACGGACAGGTACTTTACCTTGGGAGACGGTCACCAGGCACTTGGCAGCTCTCACATAAGGAGTAGTTCTCCATCTGGATAGG